>CAUYRT010027900.1:0-28577 GCA_963574885.1 Lepilemur ruficaudatus | reverse complement strand
TAAAGAAGACTTGTTTTCCTTCTGCAGATAGAATTTGGAGTTGTGTACAGCTGTGTGGAAGATAAGATGTACACTGCCAGGAAAGGAAAAGGAGCCTTTTGTAATGGTCAGAAACTACAGGTTTCACAGCAAGAAGGTAGGCTTGGTCTTCAATTTTTGGTGCAGTTGATATTGTGTACTCCTATTTGACTGTTTTTAATTTCCCTCATGGAGTTCTCCAAGTGTTAACTGATTCATAAATTACGTTTATTTTCTCTTTATTCTTTTATTTTGACTTGTATTTTGAATGTGGAGTGGAGGCAGGAAAACCAAGTGTAATTGAGCACACACTTCAGCCTCAACATTGTATTGGGTGATGGAGAGGAAAATGATGAAGACTGGCTTCCTACCCTGGTGGACTTCATAGTCTACTTCTTTAGCCACTGCCTCTCAGATTCTCCATAGAATTCCTCTGATCCGATGCCTTTGGGATATACTAAATTGGGGAAAAAAATTCTTTAATGCTGGGAATCACTAAAAATGATACATACTCATTTTTCATGAACTGGATGATTGGCATTTTAAGTCATCTTTTTCTGTAACAGCTGTAGACCTGTCAGCTGTCGGTCAGCCAAAATTAATATAAATAGTATATTTGGGCCAAGGATGAGGACTGAAACCCTGGACACACGTCTAGGTTGCCTTGGAGAGTGCTGTAGAAAACAAAGGAGAGGCTAAAGTTTTGTTTTGTTTTGTTTTGTTTTTTTGAGACAGTTTCACTCTGTTGCTCAGGCTAGAGTGCCGTGGCGTCAGCCTAGCTCACAGCAACCTCAAACCCCTGGGCTCAAGCGATCCTCCTGCCTCAGCCTCCTGAGTAGCTGGGACTACAGGCATGCGCCACCATGCCCAGCTAATTTTTTCTGTATATATATTTTTAGTTGGCCAATTAATTTCTTTCTATTTTTAGTAGAGACGGAATCTCGCTCTTTCTCAGGCTGGTCTCGAACTCCTGACCCCGAGCGATCCGCCCGCCTCGGCCTCCCAGAGTGCTAGGATTACAGGCGTGAGCCACCGCTCCTAGCCAAGACTCAAGTTTTTAAAGAAAAAAGGATGACTCAGAAGAGGGGGTGATTACAAAAGTTGGTCTTTAGGAATATTCGTTGGTTTACAGAAATAACATTGGTTAGTGATTGGCTGTACATTGTTGAACCGCAGGGCACATGGCATGTTTTTGGCTACTTGGCGTCAGTTAGTCTAGAGCCCGCATAGCAGGTGCCTTCAAGACATAATTATTTAGCTCAAGGGAGAGTGAGACGTGACTGCTGTTATATTTTAAATGCCTTTCTGGGCCTGATAATTTAAAGGGGCCTGAATTCCTCAGATAAAAAGTGTTTTGGTTTTTTTTTCTTTCTCAAGGCTGGTTGACATTTTGAGTTACCTTTCTTCCATAAACCACATCCAACATTTTCCACAGTTTGCACTTTCAGATTCTTTTAAATGCAGCAAAAACTTAAAGATATTTGCAAAACAACCTGAGTACAGAATCTTTCTAGACTTTTATATTTTTCCCCTCAATCAAGCACTTCATTGGAGAGCAGATTTTCAGTTCATTTCCTTTTTATTGAACTCTAAGACCTCAGGGATTGGATGATGCATCCTAATTTTTGAGATGTTAATGTGAAAAAATGTGTATCTTAGCACTGAAGCAATGTGTTAGCTTTCATAGACACAGCTCTTCCCCTTTGCATAATCATTCTTCACTTTATAAAATATTAAATTAAATTATACGGCTATTAGATGTAGGACAACAGTTATAATCGTGCCGGGAACAAACACAGCTGGTGACCACACATCTCAGGTGGTGGGAGGAGATGAAATGTGGGGACGTTGAGTGTGTCCTGAGCTTCAGTCAGGACGTTTCAGAGAGTAGTGGAAGGCACTGGACGATCTCCTGACATAGGAAATGCAAGTCAGATAAGACCTACCGTGTAATCATGTAATTGTAACTTTCTAAAAAATTTCAAATCTATACATTAATTATTGAATTTAATTTCTAATTTCTAGTCCTTTTATCGTTAAGATATTTGCTTATTTCCCACTGAAGGTATCATGCCTGCAGGCAAATTGGTTACATTCTGCACTCTTAGGGGAATGGTCTTTGAAGTTGGACTCTTTGATGCTTATAAAAAAGATCACTTTGGGGTAATATATTTATCAGTATTTTGAGATTTAAAGGCTTCAAAACAAATTTGATAAAACTATAGTAAGGGATAAAAATGTCCTATTTTATTCTGAATTATAAGTATTAATTTTTTCCTAGAATTCTAATTATTAAAATCTAGTGATTAGTTAAAACTATTTTTGTTTTAATTTTTAGATATTTCCAAATCCCTCTTGATAACTGAGTTGGGTTCTTCCAGAACACCAGAGATTGTAAGAACTACTCTTGCTAATATGGAAAAACTTTTTTGCGTTCCAATTCATGGGTAAGCTCATTTTATTTCCCACCTAAAGTTTGAGATCATTTAACATTATCAAGGAATGACTTTTCCTTTAGAAATGAGATTTTTATTAACAGACATGGGATCAGTAACATGATTCTAATTTTGTAATGTCATTTAGAAAACTTTTTATTTGAAAATAATTTCAAACATAACAAAAGTTGTAGAAATAAAGTAGGAGAAGGAACGATAGGATGACCTTTACTCAGATTCACCTATTGTGAATGGTTTAGTCTGTTTATTTTGCCATTATATTATTCTCCGTTGCTTGTGTGTGCTCTCCGCTCTTGCTCTCTCTCTGTATATGTGTGTGTGCACACATACATTTTTAACCCTGAACCATTTTAGACTAACTTAAATAGATCATGGCTCTTTAAGAATAAGGATATTCTCTTCCATAACCATGGTACAATTGGCTTTATAAATATACTTCTGTTCTAATCTACCATCATATTCAGGTTTGTCACTTGATTTAATAATGTCTTTTATAGCATTTTCCTTCCTCCAGTGTAGGGTCAGCATTTCATTTAGTAGTCATATCTCTTTAGCCTCCTTTACTCCAGAACATTTCCACAGCCTAAGACATTGCTAACTTCCTTTCAGTTTTCGAATTATTTGCATAGCAGTCTACGAGGTAGACTCTTATAAATAATTTCTGGCTCCTCTTTATTGGTAGTTATTTTTCCCTTGTTCCTGCTTATGTTGTATATTTGTGCTTTTTTTCTTTGTTCGCTTTTTTGGTCTTGATTAAGTTACCTAGTGGTTTGTCTATTTTGTTAATTTTTTCAAAGAAGGAGGCTTTTGATTTATTAATTTTACCTACTTTTTCTTCTCTGCTCTATGATTTACATCCTTGTGATTTCTTTTGGTTCACTGTGTTTTCTTTTTTTTCCTTTTTCAGCAGAAAATTTATTTTAATTCTTTGATATTTATAAATAATAAGTATTTAGGGTATGAATAAACTGCTATCAGTGTATCCCACAGATTCTGATATGTATTGTTTTTCATTAGAATTATTTTCCGTAGTTCTATAATTTGTTTGAATTTCTGCTTTTACTCAAGAGAATTCCTAAATTTTTACAAGAAGAGTATCTCATTCTGTTTTCTGTTGCTCATAACAGAATACCTGAAACTGAGTAATAAAGTTTAAAGAAAAGTAATATATTTATATAGAAATAAAGAAAAGTAATATATTTCTTGCAGTGTAGAGGCTGAGGAGTCCAGGGTCTAGGAGGCGCACCTGGTGAGGGCCTTCTTGCTGGTGGGGACTCTGCGTAGTCCTGAGGCTGTGCAGGGTATCACATGTGAGGGGACTGAGTGTGCTAGCTCAGGTCTCTCTTCCTCTTATAAACCCATCAGTCCCACTCCCTTGATAACCTATTAACCTATTAATCCATGAGTGGATGAATCCATTCATGAAGGCACAACCTGCATGACTCAATCATCTCTTAAAGGTCCCCTATCAATACTGTTACACTGGGGATTAACTTTCAGCATGAGTTTTGGAGAGGATGTACATTCAAACCGAAGCATTCATCCCGGGCCCCTGTACAAATACATTCACTCGATACCCATAGTCCCAAAGTCTTAACTCATTCCAACACCAACTCAAAAATCGAAAGTCCAGAGTCCTATGAAATTAAAATAAGTTATCAATTTCCAATATATAATAGTGGTAGACACATAAGACAGGAATTCCTATTCTAAAAGGGAGAATTGGCAGAAAAAAAAAAAGGGCTAGCAGGTCCCAAACAAGTTTGAAATCTAGCAGGACTGACACTAAATCTTTTTTTTTTTTGTCTTTATTGAAATGTAATTTACATATCATGTCTTTACTCCATTTCAACTGTACAATTAAATGGTTATTAGTAAATTTACCAGGTTGTACAGCTATTCACGTGAATCAGTTTTAGAGGATTTCCCACCCCCCATTGAGACCCCTAATGCCCATCCCCAAATACACATCAAGCATGCCCCTCCCCTTCACAGTGCTCACCACATCCCACAGATGTGGGTCCACCCCCAACCCCCAAAATCCCCAGTGAACACTACCACCATTTAAGCACCATAGTGTCAATTAGTCAATACCAATTTGATGGCGAGTGCAAGTGGGGCCCGTTCTTCGGGTCTTGTGTCACCTCACTTTGAATAATGGGCTCAAGCTCAATCCAGGATAATATAAGCAGTGATAGATCACTGTCATTTCTTATAATTGAGTAATATTCCATTGTAAACATATACCAAATTTTAATAATCCACTCATGAATTGACGGGCACTTGGGTTGTTTCCACAACCTATCAATAGTGAATTGTGCTGCCATAAACATTCGTGTGCAGATGTCTTTATCATAGAATGTCTTATGCTCTTTTGGGTAGATGCCTAATAATGCTATTGCTGGATCAAATGGTAATTCTATTTTTAGCTCTTTGAGGAATCTCCAAATTCTTTTCCACAGAGATTGTACCAATTTGCAGTCCCACCAGCAGTGTAAGAGTGTTCCTGTCTCTCCACATCCTCGCCAGCATTTGATGTTTTGGGATTTTTTGATAGAGGCCAATGTCACTGGGGTTAGGTGGCATCTCATTGTGGTTTTGATTTGCATTTCTCTAATGATTAGAGATGATGAACTTTTTTTTATATGTTTCCTGGCCATTATTCTGTCTTCTTTGGAAAAGAGAAACCTCCTTTCTTTGCTTACTATTACTACATACAGGACACAGAGACTCTCATTTTAAGAGATTGTGGGAAAGAGAAACAGGAGAAAATGTTCAAATCCCTAAGAAAGAATTTGAAACTTGCCAGTCTTGACAGGTGATTAAGAGACATGCAAAACTATATACTTTTACACCTCTTGACAAGAATTAGCACAGAGCACCTCACATAGTGGGTGCTTGAGGCATATTTGCTAAAAGAATAGCTAGAACACACATTAAAATTTTAGGATTTCTTTTATCCAACCCCCAGTTGACACCACTGTATTCATACTCCTACCCTATTAGGACCTAATTTGGAAAATTACAGATCTAGGCCCAGCCACTGATGGCCTCCTAGAGTTATGTAGCTATAATTGCCAGTACCTTCAGAGAAGGTTAAAAAGGTAACAGTGGCATAGATAAAGAAGGTCCCCCAAACTTCTGATTTTTCTTTTAGTAATAGACTATACTTTGCCTTTGCATTACCTTGAAATTATTCTGCAAGTGATTTGCAATCCCAAATTGAAATCAAGTGGTCAAAGAACCTCAGAAACCATATTTCCTACCCTCAATAGATATTATTTCCAAAATGAAAAGGAAAGTAACTGTGTGGTCTTTGTACTACATATGTAACTTGAAGCATCGGAAGAAATAAATGGGAATGTTTTGTGATTTGGTGATTAGATGGGGGCCTGAACAGGTGATGGACCCTCACAACCCCTCCCACCTTCCAGATGAGAGCTTGCTAAACAGAACCTTGTTTGAAGTCTTCAGGGGGCACCACATTTCGACTACCCGCTTCTGGTCATATCACAACCAAAGATCAGATGGAGACTATTCCGCAGGGTTTCACATGTCTGCTGGCATAGCACTTTCAGTGCGTCAGAGCCTCACCAGACACTGACTCATTATTGGATGAAGAGCCAAAGCACAATCAGGTTGGTCAGATGTAAATTGTCATTTCCAGCCAAGTATTCAAAACCCTTTCAAAAATTGCCCATCAACTTACTTTCTCCATACCCTGAAATATTCCTAAGACCACAGCTACCACAAATTCCTGCATTCTTTTGCCACTGTGAGTTTGCTCCTGTCTCCTCTGACGGCTCTTCTCTCATAGTACAGCCCACCTCTGTATCAAACTGAATGCAGAAGCTGGGAGGTTCTTCTTACCTAGTAGGCTCTCAGTAAATATTTATTCAACTCAATTCAGTCACACTCAGAGATAACAGTTAGCAAAGATCACCAGATTTCCCAAATGCATCTGAAAACCTGTTGCCTAGGATCAGGGTGTGAAGGGGTTGTTTCCTTACAGAAAGATCAGTACTCTTGAATGCACTGTATTAAACCTCAATACAGATACTTTGTCTTACTCAAGCTTTATAAAAATTTCAAGATGTCTGTCACAGAATCTCAAGGCCCTTAGGCAGAAAATTTGACTCAGCAACAAAATTCTCCCAAAGTAATAGATGGTTTACAGACATCAAAGAAAAAGTCAAACATATCATGAAATACATATTGGACAAAGATAGCATAAACCAGCTCTTGTTTCTTGTTATATTCAAACGGCATGTCCTCCCATCTTCCATGGCAGAGTTGATAACTTACTAATTTGTATACACCCTGTGCCTACTAAGTACTAGGAACAGAAACAGATATTTTGGAATTTTTTTGTTACAGAAATAAAGAATGCATAAATATATGATTATAGGAGAGCAATACAGGAAATAAAAAAGGATGGGGAAAAACTCAAACCTCTGGCCAATCAATATTTATTCTATAAACCTAAGCAGTTTAATATTATTTTGTGTGCATATTAACATTTTAAATCTAAAACTAAACTGTAAACCTCAATTCTGTGTACAATAGCAAAAATATATAAATAACATTTAACCCTTGAACTCAAAAGAATTAATTGGGAAAAGTTTCACACTATTTTTTAAAGTTTTTCAAGATAAAAATACTGAACTTGTAGTAGAATCAAACAGCTAATGTAGCAAAGAATGGCATAGTCAATGTTCGTATAATTTAAGAGGCAAGAGAGAGACAGTGATGGGAAAGAGTACAAACGAGTACACAAATAAACAAGCAAATAAACACAAGTAGGTGAGCACCAAAGATCTGTTGGGACTTGAATATATGAAATAGAAAGGAGAGCTTTTCAGGGACAAGAGAGGGAAAGGTGTTTCCTAGGTGGGTGCATGCTGAATGACTTAAATTAATGCAAGTGATCATCAGGGGTGAGGAGGAGGCAAAACCAGAGCTGTCCCTCTCTCTTCCTGGAGAAATAAAACTGAATTGCAAACAATACTTGATAATATCTATTAATAATTAGCAGATACAAATCCAGGCTGGGAGGAAAAGGATGAAGGAAGAGAAATCTGTTGAGGAAGAATGAGTCTGGAAAGGCCATTTGGGGGTAATTGGGGAAAATAAGAGAAGGTAAAAGACCCCTAAAGCTGGGATTTTCTAAAGGTCACACCTGAACGGGACATTGAGATGCTTCTCTGACTGCTTGCCAACTAAAAGGCAAGTCTGTGAGGCCATCCCTGCCCACACAAAGGGAAGCAGTTCTCCACTGGATGCTCCCTGGCTGCACATAGAACAGTCAGTGCAAGTACTCTTATATATTACTGATTTCCTTGTTTGGTCCTCCCAATTTTATCATCTCCTAGCATGATGCTAGCTTACAGCAGGTACAGAACTTAATAAACAGCTGCTGATTGGAAAAAATCAACCAGTGATATGACTCTGACAATGACAGATTTCTCAAGCATTTTCAGTGGGATTAAGTTCAGCTCTGTTACATGCTTTTTAAAAAGTCCTGGATCTGCCTGTAAATTTGAGCTTGCACTACAATAGCCCAAACAAGGAAATTCAGTAAGAATGGTCTCCCAACCTGGACAAAGCTAAACTCTTATCTGTTCTCTGCACCTGTAACCGCTTGACTTATAAATAGTTTGCCCTTTTACTTTGCTTCACGGTCAGCTGCACAGCAGAAGAAATGCCTAAGATCACGTTGCTGTTGTGACTAATCTCTACAAAGAATAGTGCAGGAGATGAAAGGGAGCCACCTCCAAAGGTCTCAAAACTGGGAGAAAGGAACCTATCAGCCCATATGGCAAGTCGAGATGCAGGAACTCTGTGATGTGATTTGATTTGTTTTAAAAAAACAAAAACAAAAACAAACACACACCGAAAAGTTTTGGCGATATAGGACAGAGGCAGTGCAAGAAAAGAAAATAACCAGTTTTTAAGAATTTTTTCATTTGTGAGACAGATATTACAAAGATATTTTAGTATACATAGATTTTTTCTTTTTTAAAAGGTAAGTTAAAGATACATTGCTCCTCAAAAAGGGGATTCTTAATCAACTCAATGGTATGTTACACAGTCTCAAAAATTAGTATTAGGAAGATTACCTGGTAACATAAAAATTTATTTATTTGAATATTTATTGACTTACTCTTATGTGCCAGCTCTGCTCTAGACACTGGATACGTGAGGGAGCAAAACACAAAGATCTTTACTAGACTAGACATTCTAGCATAATGTGCATGATAAAGTGCCATGGCAAGGCATGGAACAAAAACCAGGGGAGCAAAAGAGAAAGAACATGAGCTTTGGTGGCCTGGCAGACACTGTTTTAAATCCCAGTGTTGCCACCGACTTGCTGCATAAGGTTGAGCAGGTTAGCTGCTCTTGCTAACTCCCTTTTCCACATTTATAATTAAAGGTAACATAAGAGTTACCTCACAGGATTATTGTAAAGATTAAACATCAGCTAGAATGTCAATCAGAACCAAATCTGAGAATATAATGTTTTAGCTGTCCAAAGAAATCCCAAGAGTAGAGAATATTGTCCCCACAAAAAAGCTTTATAAAGTAAGTTTTATAAACTAATGCATGGCTGAGTAAGCAAGAAATTCAGGGAATTCTCAGAAGCCAAAAACAATGAGAAAACACATAACTGGAGAGCTAAGCAAATGCTTGAGCCAGCATTTGCCTTGTGAGTATCTGCTGACCCACAGTGGACCCAGGATTAGGGAGCCAATAAAGTGGGAAAAGAACCCTATAGCTGGGATTTTAAAAGGGCCACACCATGAAGGGGTCATTGAGATGTTTTCCTGACTCATCCTCAGATCTGGGTGGACAAAAAAAAGAAAAAAGAATCGGCCCAGAAAGTAACTAACTATAATTCTGCACTGATGCAGATTTAGGACCTTCTGGTCACAGTATCTGTGTGGACCTTAAAAATCAAAATGAAGCTGGAAATTTAGTTTAAAGAGTTCCTGGGTGGGTGGTGCCCCCAGGCACTTGACAGAAGTAAAAATTAATTCTTTCTAAAGAAAAGTCACTTTAAACTCAGGCCTCAAAGAATTTCCACAGGTAAGGGGACAAGACACATAGTGTTCAAAATCAGAATTAATAGAACATACAATGAAATTAGCCATATGGATGAAAGTCAGTAGAAATAATGACTATTTTAATAAATAATCAAAATATTAAATAAATGTGACCAATATTTTTAAAGAAATAAAATAAGCATGAAAATATGTAACAGAAAACGAGACATAAAAATTACCAGGTAGATTTTTTAAAATAAAATAAAATTCCTAAGAATGAAAAATGTCATCAGTGAAATTGGAAATGCACTAAGGTGGTGGGCAGCCAGTACAAGAGGACATGTTTATTTTTGTAGAATTGTGTGATTAGTCCATATTTTTCATATTAAGATATCCTAAAATATAATGAGCAAAGGTTCTTAAGTGGGGTCCGTAACTGTTAGAATTCAGGGGGTCTGTGAATTTGAATAGGAAAAATTTACATATTTATTTTCACTAACTGGAATGGAGCGTTTCTTTCAATTATGAGTGTAAACAGAAAACTATATGAGTGATAACAATAACTTTGACATTTTCACCAATATAAAACTCATATATTTTCATATCATATGACAATTGTTGCAGATATCACAAAATACTGTTTATACTAACCAATATATTACCCACTATAGTAGACCTATAGTTACTTCCCTATTACCTTATAGAGTTATATTACTATATCACAATATATATTTTTTTTTATTTTTTTTATTGGGGGAAAACTACAAAGCATTTACAGTATAATAAAACTGGCTTCTTTTGTAATCTTATGTATTTTATTTTATCGATTTAAAAATCATTATTTAGAGGCATTACTAGGCTTCAACTGACAGTCAAAAGCATCCATGGCACAAGAAAGGTTAAAAACAATACTACAAAAAGAAATTCAGAAATGTATACACATACCAAAACGTCACACTATACCCCATAAGTATATATAATTATTATTTGCTAATTTAAAATGTATGACTATCTGACAATTTAAATCAAAATTAATTTCTCTTTTATGGTTTAACTGTAAAAATGACCTTTAAATATAGCCCATTAACAAAATTTATCTAGGTATAGTTCGTCTTGGCTTTCAGATTTTATTATAGATATCTGTCACAAATTCAATAATGAAAGAAGTAAGGACTAAAGAGAAAGAGGAAGTGGAAGAGGTATTTTCCAATTGATCAAACTACAAGCTCTTATCTCCTGTCTTACCAAAAAAAGAAAAAAAATTATTTGAATGCCTCTACTTTCTCTTAGTTAATTCTAAACCACTCGTCTAAGAATTGATACTGAAAACTACACATATTTTCAGCCTCCTTGGGAAGTAAATTACTTATTCTTACTACCTGACATTTAAAATATAACTCAACATTCAAATGTTTTCACACAAGAGCCTGAGTTTGAGTATTCTATGCTTTATTTAACAAAGTTGCTTCACCACATCTCATCCTAGATCTCTTTCCAAAATATAGAAGTGAAATTCAAATATTTTCCTTTTGTGCTGATACTTCACCCACTTTAACTCTCTCTCTCTCTCTCTCTGGACCTTCTTTATGCCATTATATCTTAGGTCTTAGATTCTTACATGTTTGTGTCTCAGGTCTGTTAAACTCACCACACCCCAACCAGAACTTCAAAAGAAGCTATGAGTAGCAGTGCTTGTTCTAGCTGGAAGATCGTCCTGAGTCCCTCTCTGTTTACTCTTGAAATGTCTGGGCCTCCTTTCATCTTCAGTTCTCAGATTCTGGCACAATAACCCAGCTCTGACATCTACATCTAACCCTCCAGATCCCAGGCTGTCACTGAAATTTTTATTTCAGGTTGATTCTGTGGCTCCCTGCTCACTCAGCTAATTTTGCAGTCTCCACTGCCCTGAGTGAGAAGTCTCTCCATCTAGAAATAGCACCAAAATCCCCCAGAGGACAGGGATTTGGACATCCACTGTCCTTTTTCATGCAGCAGAGCTGGTCCTAGAGAGACCCTCTACCATTAGCCACACTTGAAACAGGATTTTTACATGACTCACCCTATGATATCATTGATGTTCTCCTGTAACTCAAATAAATCCAACCTTCTTTTTCCACTTTCAAACCTATTTCAGCAAAGTTATCTATCCAATAGAACAGAAAAGTGGCCTTTTCTGCAAGCTTTCTTAAAGGATTGGGAAGTACAGTGAATTACACCTCACAACCCAAGTTTTGGAACCCAAAACTTCCAAAAAATGTTTTTCACCTGTCTTCCTCACCAAAATCCCCACATCATACAACAGTAGTCTTATCTCTGCTTTTGTCTGTCTCTGAATCTCTAGGTCATTGTTGCTTCTGTTGCATATAGCTATTAAAAAAAGAATAAGACTTGTCTCTATGAACTGATGTGAAGCAATTTCCCAGAGGTGATGGTAAGTGACTTAAAGCACAGTACAAAAGAACATACATAGCATGCCACCTTCTGTGTAAAAAAGACCAGGAAGAAATCATACCCATACCTGTATATCTTTACAGAAACAAACAAGAAAGAAGAAATAAGTAAACCATGAAGTTGGTTACTTACAAGGGGTGAGGGGAAGACAGTAAAAGAAATACACAAAGTATGACATTTCTCTAAGAATTCCTATTTTTGTAATTTTAACATGAAATCATATTAATATTCTACATACTCAGAGAATAACCATAAATCAAAAAAGGATAAGAAAAGGAACAAACTAAAACTGAAAGCAAAGCAACTGCAACAATGAACGCAATGCTATTTCAAAAGAAAAATGTAGTCTCGCTGCAGGGGTGGTGGCAAGGAAAGCATGAGCCTGCATAACTTATGATCACAGTACTTGACTATAAACCCTCAGCTTTAGGCAAGGTGTAGGTGACGGGTAGCGAACACCAGACATATCCTGAAATCTTTTTGGTAGGTTGGTTTTTCAGGGGTATGGGCAAAGCAATTCTGAAATTATTTCAGATATATTGGAAGATTGAACAAATTAGTAAATGTATCAAAGTTGGTAGGAGTCAGGGTCTTCTCTCTGTGAAAAGGAGGACAAACTATAGAAAATAGGGAAGGTAAGAACACAGTGAGGATGGATCAGAATTGGTGATATCAGCATGGACTCAAGATTTCTAAATAGATACTTACATATGTACACACATATATGCAAGTATATGTGTACATGTATATGTATTTATTTATGCATGTACACATATGCAACAAGAATACATTTAGGTGTGTGTATATATGTATATGTCTGTATATATTTCTTAGCTCTAACCATAGGAAGGTCTAGAGACAAAGATACCATAGTAACATTGACCATACCTAGTGCCCAGATTTTAATCCCTAATATCATTCCCCACTGAAGGGAACCAGGAATCTCAGTTTCCTTGCCACTAGTCTTTACTGCTCAAACTAACACTTTTTAATTAGTTTTTTAAAAATGAATATCATTATTAACATTAATCGTAAAAAGTCACCAAATGCTCTCCAAATTTGTTTGTATGACACATAAGTACCCTCAAACTTCAATGTTTTTAAATCAAATGAAATTCCTAGAGTACTTTGGCAAATAACTTGCTAAAATCTTTAAAGAACCCTATTTTATAATTCACAACATGAATGAGCTGTTGATTGGGGGTTATTGGTTTTTAGGATAGCAAAAATGTCAATATGCTTAAAGACATGACACTCTGTCTATACTTACGTTGTTGAAGAAACTGTTTAGGAAATAATTAACTTGTAAACAGAGTAGTCTTAATGGGGAAAACATATCTATCTTTTGCTCCAACAAACTTTTTCTAGATTAGGTAGAAGTTATTGAAGAAGATCTCTAGGTTATAGGTTAGATTGAAGGTTTGCCATTAATACTCACTCTGACCTCTGAGAATGACTAAGTGAATTTTTTTAATCTAAGAAAATTAATCACATAAGGAGATTCCAGTTGTACACTTTTTGTTCATCCCAGGTGACTTCCTGTTTTGCATCCTATCTCATTTGATTCAACTTTTTGGCACCAAACTTATAGTTTCTTTGCCAACAATAGTTAACAAACAGCAAACTGGTAGATTTTGAAGAGTGGCTTGATCATAAAGGAAAGAAAGTACATGATCTTAACCTGCTCTCTTAAGAATAGAATGGGATCATGGATTTATTCCTGGGAATCAGGCAGGGGCACTGCAAACTCCCACTAACAAGCAAGTGACTCACTCTGCTTCCTAGTGATAAAGTCAATGAAGAAAGGAGTAGCCAAAGCCCAAGAAGGGGGGAGAGAATCCTCTAATTAATTTGATTTCTAATTCTGCAGAAATCAAAAGTGAAGTTAAATGAATTGCTTAATATAAAATACTAGTGCATATTGGGCTAAAACTCTAATCTTTGGTATAGATTCCAGAATTTTCTTCAAAACAGAATCTGTGTGATGCTGATTTTTTTAATGTAAGCTGCTTTAATCAGCTAATGGATATGAACACAATTTATCAAGTATAGAGTTGGTCCTCCATATCCATAGGTGCCACATCCATGGATTCAACCAACTGTGGATGAAAAATACTCAGGGGGGAAAAATTAAAATAGCAATACAACAATAAAAATAATACAAATTTTTAAAAATACTGTATAACAACTACATAGCATTTGCATTGTATTCTGTATTATAAGTAATCTAGATATGACATAAAGTCTATGGCAAAATGTGGATAGGTTATATGCAAATGCTATGCCGTATTATATAAAGGACTTGAACATCCGTGGATTTTAGTATCTAAGAAGGAAGCCTTGGAACCAATGCAGAAACCAAGGGACGACTGTATAAAGAAATTGTTGAAGTAAATTTCTCAATTTGCGAAAATCATTTCAGCTGAAAAGAGAAGCAAGTAATGTGTTCTTTTGAGGCCTTGTAATGTCAGTGAGAGAGTAGAGAAAACGAAGAAAAAAATGTAAAAGCACAACATGTTAGTATTGAAAGAACACTGGAGGGTTCCCTGCTTCCATGGTTTTACAAGGCTGTTGGGGTTGGTGGGAGAACTATTTGGTCTTGTTTTTGTTTGTTTGGATTGTTTTCAACAGAGGCCCCCAGGCACGTCGTCATTCCTAGGGACTCATTCATAGTTTGAAAACCACCCATCTATTCAGCGCCCTGGTTTTATTTAATGAAAACTATGGGCCAGAGATTACGGACTTCCAGTATGAGGCAAAGGCGGTTCTTAATAAGCAATGAAACAAAAATAACTTTCTGAGTACATCCTGTCAACACTGGAAACAAGGCAAGAGAGGGAGAGGGAAGGGAGTCCGGGAGGTGGGTCACCCCCGCACCTCTTTGCTGAGCGGTCCCGGAGTTCAACCCTGATAGAGCCCTATGAGCCCTGGGCCGAGCCCGGGCGAGCCTGGGCAATCTTTGGAGCCAGGGCGCCAAAGATTGGCGGCCCCTAGGAACTCCGCGACCTCTGGGAGGCGGGGACGCGGCCCGAGATGGGCTGCGCAGCGCGGGTTGAGCAAAGGAGCGCCACAGGGTGAGGGCGCAATCACACGGGGCAAACGTCTGTTGAGTGCGTGCAATGCTGCAGGAAGTTGTAAAGGCAATGGAAGATACGGCCCCTGTGGAGATGGAGTTTGCAGTCCAACAAAGGGGAGTGTGTGTGCGTGTGTGGGCGCGCGCGCGCGATGGAGCGCTAAAAAAAAATCTCCAGAAGCAAATTCTTTAGGAGAATGTTGTAGAAATACTTCAGATCTAAGACATACGGAAATCTTGCTGGATTGACAAAACAGTGCAATCTTTAAAGGTTTTTTGCAAAAGTGTCCATTACTAGGGTTTGAGAAATGCCGACCTCTCTGCATCACAACTGTATTATCGGAAAAATAGTAAATTAAAATCTCTTGGATCCAAATGTTGGTCCTGATCCTGGGGACCATCAAAACCTAACTCGATGCTCTGACTTAGAAAGTCACTGTCTGAATGTTAGATGAAAGCATCATAAACTGGAAGGGTCATTAAAGCACCGGTCACGCCCGGTGCCCTTTTTCCCAAAAGTTAAATATTTAAACCAGTCAAAACAGACATTTATTTATCTTAAAGTTAATACTTTCCCAGGCATATCAATGACTCATTAATCGTTCGTTTCATACAACAAATTTTTGACTACTGTGTTCAAAGTGCTATAGGAGATACAGAAGACTACACACGTGGTGCTGACAGTCTACTGGGGAAAGATAGGATGTAGACAGCCCATTGGTGTGCAGATCAATGCACTGTTCTGTTCCAAAGTGAACCTAAAGCTTTGTTTGTGATAAAGTTGCTACTTAAAAATGCATAGGGAAAGGAAAAATTGTTTATTATGTGATACGGAACTGAAATAATTGGAAAAAGTTGTCAGTGCCTCCCCTCAGATAATCTTCTTGAAATTAATCCAGAGGGAAAAAAGAGTTAAATATTTTTAAAAATCATAAATGAACATGAAGAAATTTAAGTGTATATTTATTATCTTAGAATTATCTTAGAATTAAAAGGACTTTCTAAGTAAAAATCTTTGAAAGAAATAACAATAAAGCCACTGTAAAATTCTTTAGGTAAAACAAATAGAATTAAAAAACAAGCTAGAAAAAATATTTAACATAAGACATAGTTTACACCTTTACTATAGACAAAAGTTTTACAAATCCATAAGATGAGCCTTGAAATAGAAAGCTGGGCAAACATCATGAATAGATAAAGAGTTATTATTATAGATATAAACATTTTTAAAAGAATTTTCAAAAAAGATCAAAAAGGATTTTGTTCTCACACAAAGTTAAAGGAAAAGAAAAGAAAACTGAGATGCAATATTTCATACACAATTAATCAAAAAAGAAACATGTTAATATTTTGTAATGATGCAATTGAACTTTTAAAAGTAATCATTTTCTGGAAATTAGAAGACAATTTCTGGGGGACAATCAGGCAATAGATATTAAAAATCTTAAAACTATTTATACTCTTTAACACAGTAATTCCATTTTGGAGAATTATGCTATGGAATACTCATAGATTAACACAAAGATTAATGAAAATGTTATGTCCTGTCCAATGACTTGGGAAATGCATAAAGTAAAATGTAAATTGAAATAAGTGGGTTATGAAGGAATCCTAATGTACAGTATACACACTTGTATATATCATATACACATATCCACATAAAAGACAGTAGGAAATATTTCAGGATGTTGATTGGTCATCACTGGGTCATGGAATTATGACTTTTTCCAAGATTTTTCTGAAAAACATGAATTACTTTTATGAACAAAAATAAAATATTATAAAATAGAAAACAAAAGAAAAATGAATTATTCAACATCATTAGGAAATCAAAGTTTTATAAAACTCAAAAAGCATGAACTTTTAAATTGACTTTCTAAAATATTTAATTTAAAACCAAGGATTTTTGTGACTTATCCCAGAGACAGTAATTATTTTTGCTACAGTAGTTCACAAGTCTATCATTATCATTGTCATCATATTACCATTAGTATAAATTATTAACATTAGTATAAATGTTTCTTCAAATAGTGTCTTTTATGATTTCCAGTCACTCACTTCTCACATCGTCTTTGCTTAATTGTAATAAATGGAATATACTGTTAAAAATATGAGAGATGATTAAATTAAATATGGATTCAATATTAGATTACATTAACATATTGTTAATTTTGTAAGCTGTGATGACATGAATTGTATGTAAAACGTATTCTTTCAATTAGCAATGCATATAAAAAAGTATTCATGGGTGAACTGACACAATGTTTGGAATTTGCCTAAATACTCCAGCCAAAAAAATGGAGGACTAAATGAAACAAGATTTTCAAAATATTGATAATTCTTGCAGCTGAATGATAGGTTCATGTGAATACTTCTTTCTCTACTTTTGTGTATGTTTCAGATTTTTTACGATAACGTTTTAAAAATGTCAATGGAATGGTTTTTGGCAGTTAACTAATAAATATATTTTATAGATAGAAAAACATTGTCCTAAGGAAAACAGACAGAATGACATCTTAAAAAGCAGTAGAATTTTCTCAGTTAAACAAGTCAGTTTATGGTCCCATTAGTCATGAATGGGAAATAAAATTTTTTATAACTGTCATCAACATCAATCCACAAAAAAGTACCTCCCCCCAAATTTTTCTTACCATATATCCTTTTTGGGGACAGAGATTGAGAAGACCATCAAGATGGGGTGGAATAATTTTTCTTTTGTGTTATTTTAATTTTCATCTTTTATCCTGCTATAGATTTGAGTTGCAGTACAGAAATATCTTATTATAAAGTATAAAACCTCTTGTTCGTGAAAATCTCTCATCTCTCTAAGCTGATATGAGTCTTCTGCTAACATATGCCAAGCCTTGCATCAGTAAGTTATCTGCCCTGCCTCCGAGTATTATGCTAGTTGGTCTGTTTTAGCAGTGGATTTGCCATGCCTGATCTGCAAACACAATGGGATTTGAGGACATTGGACTTGTTCTATACCATTCTCATGTTCCTTACTCAGCTCTGAATTCTTGACTCTTTGACCCAGCCTCCATCCTTGCCTGTATCTTCACAGGTCTTGTTTATAAGTTCTTTTCCTGATGTTTATTCCTTAGATTTCCCCCAATGGACCTTCATTTATCCTGCTTTCAGTTATTTTCTACTGCCTTAACCTTGGTTCCAGTGAATTCCACACACTTCCCCTACCCCATCCTTTCTAACCTCCCGACTTTCCTTCCCCTCCCGCATCTACCCCAGCCACAAACAGATAGAGCTCAACATGGGTATCTGACCCTGCCACGCCTGCCGAGCTCTGCTGTCTCATCTGCCAGCTCTAAATGTGAGGTTCTCACAACACTGTCCCTTTGACAAAGATGTACAAAATAAATGCTTATCAAATGTATTTTCTGGGGTGTTTTTACCATCATCTTAGCCAGAAAGAAAGGATGTGGGTTTCATTTACAATTGTGGGGAAAATGAAACACCTTTAAAATGTGTACACTTCACAAGTATGACTTTCCTCTCACAGTCTCAGTTGCAGGCATTGATTCCTGGTAATAAGGAAAATGAGTAAAACATAAACTTGAGGCTAAAACCAAAAGCTTCATTTGAGTCAGTAATTTTTCACTTTGCCATAATCAAATCTCACACCAGAAAAGTTTATTAGATAAAAAAAAACCTTTTAATTTGAATTCTACTTCTTTTCCACATTTCACATTCAAACACTGTGTAATTTAAAACATTTTGTTTTCAGCTATTAACCTACTCCATGAAACCCTTTCTTATGACCAACAAAAATTCACTAGGCATTGGTTATGTTCCAAATAATGGATGGAAATATAACTGTCCTAATAATCATAGATAATAGTTACTGAGTGCTACTCTGTGCTAAGCACAATTATCATGTATTATTCATTTAATCCTCATAATGACACTGTGAGATAGAGCTGCTATTATTCACTCCTAAACTAAAAATTCCCTTTAAACTTAAGGAAAGAAAAAACCTTATTAACAGAAGTTTGGATATATTCTAAAATGTTGTAAAAATAAGTTATATTTTTTAAACTGATCAATGATATATGAAACACAAATAGGCAAATATTTAATCCCAGGAGCAAAGATGCAAAAGACCAACTCCCACTTACTAAGAGTTTGAATTTATGAAGGGTCCTTGCCATTAGTGCCCTCCTACAGATGTTTCATTGTTTGTTAGCATTTTTTCCAGAAGTTGAGAAAGTATGAGGTTAGAGGAGATAGGAGAGAATAATGGAATTCAAAGTTTTTCAGGTGCTAGATGCTCTGTTGTTTGCTAAAGTATACTGTAATTGGAAATGCTGGTTTAATCAAGATTTTGAATTCACCATTATCTCTAAAGTTCATATTTACATACCAAATTTGGTAATACATGAACTAGAACGCATCAATATTTTTGAGCACTTACAGAGGCTAGGGCTTTCTGTACATTATGTCATTTAATAATCACAACTATGTAACATAGTAGGTTTTCATATTTCCATTTTATAGATGAGGAAACCAAGATTTACAGAGGTAAAGAAATGTGTTTAAGGTATCAAAGTTGTGATTACTTTGAGCAAGTAACCTGCAACTCTGAGTTGTTTTCTCACAGGAGCATTTGTGTATATTAATTTACCCATAACTTCTTGCTATGTCCCCTTAGTGACTAAAGATATATTTCAAAGAGTTAGAGACATAGGCTAAAACCTTCAGATGTAGCCTAAAGCATAGGCCTTGAAACCAAATGGCTCATGTAAAGATCAAACTCATGTTTATTATCATTAAACATTATCAGTCATTTGCCCTTGGTGATATTTGTTTTCTTGAAACTTGATCTGAATGATTTTTATAGTCAGAGTTTAAATGAAAATTTATGGAAGATTATTAGACATTTTTATGATTATTTTTGTTTCAAATAATGAATCATAAAGTGACCTTTAAATTTTTGTAACTGAATAATAAGCCATTTTTCTTCTAGGAAACTAAATTTTTTTCTTGTCAACCTTTGCTGATATTTAATGAGCTTGGGACTATGTATTTATATATAGAGAGAAAGACAGATATAGATATATATGTTTTTCTATTGGTTGGTATATTTCTCACCAACCATGATATACTTATCACCATGACTCCAAAATGTACAGGTTAAGACTTTTAAAACTAGAAAGTAGGAAGGAAACTCTCCCTTCTCTGTCATCAAATGAAAGTGTTAACCTTCCAAAACCCACTCCCATATCCTTTTTCATCTTCTTTAAATATGGTCATAGGGATTTGGTAAATATCGCCATCTAAGAAGAAAAGATTGTTCATTAGGAATGAAGGCATTCATTTTTTTAAAGCAGCAAATTCCAGTTAATTAACAAAACATCAATTAGTAGATTTCTGTAATGTCAACAATGAAGCTAAGGGGCATTAGCCCTTATCACTAGGTTGTCACATAATAAAAAGATTGTGTGATAACAGAACAAAAAGGGAAGTGTTCAAATAACTGTGCTTATCACCTCATATTTCCAAGGGGCTATAAAGTGCTCTAGCTACCTTATGTTTCCCTTTCCAAGTGTGAAGCAGATAAGAAGAGTGGTCCTCTTTCTTACTGATTGTAGGCCTAAAGAAAAAACAGTTAATTAACTTTCCTGGGCTAACAAAGTCACCTCTAAACTAAAGGTAATACCATAAATTTTTTTATTATCTGCAATGGTTAATTCTATATGTCCACTTAGCTCGGCTATGGTGCCAAATGTTTGGTCAAACACCAGTCTAGATGTTGCTGTGAAGCTATTTTTAGATAGGATTAACGTTTAATCAATAGACTTTGAGTAAGGCACATTACCCTCCATAATGTGGGTGGGCCTCATTCAACCAGTTAAAGGGCATAACAGCAAGGGCTGAGGTTTCCAGAACAGGAAGACATTTGCCTCAAGACTACAACATAGAAACTCTGGCTGCTGAGTCTCCAGCCTGCTTGCTGCCCTGTGGAATTCAGATTCAAGACTCTAACATTAACTCTAATCTGAATTTCCAGACTGAAATCACATGAGCCAATTCATATATATACACATACACACCCCCAATAAAATACATAAATCCTATTGTTATTATATATATCCTATTGTTTCTATGTCTTAGAGAACCCTAATGCCCTATTTAAGCATGTTTCTAAAGTTTTGGTGAATGAAAAATAAGTGATCTCTTTTTTTTTAATTTAAAATATTTCAAGCAGATGGTTTTTGCAATTTAATATTTTTAAGATCTATAAATATCACCCCATTTTTTCTCTTACTTCCTTGGTTTAAAATCCACAAATGGCTTCCCAACACCCCAAATCCTTAGCACAGCCTACAAGGCCCTGTGTGATCTGCCCCGATAGAAGAAGTTTCATCCAACAGGATCACTGTCATCAGGCATTCGCACAAATCACCTTCCCCTGTTGGGTATGAACAATCAATAGAACAAAGGGTGCTTCAGTCTGTGCCCTTGTGAACACAGAATTAAAACAGCTGGATATAAATCAGTAGTTTCAGTAAGGTAGAATATCTGAGTGGATTGTCCGATTCCTCACTAGGTATTTCCATCTGGTCAACTGGGACCTGCCCTCAGATCAGATCACTTTCTACTCTGAGAACGGCAGGCTGCCTAATGAGAAGACTGCTTATTGGCACTCATTTCTCCAAACTCCATTTCTATAACTGGATCTGTTTCAACAACATGACATTTCCACAGCTATGTTAAAATACAACCATCCTGTTTTCCTGAAGTACACACCCTGATGACTTTGGTGGAACTTGACAAACATCCTGGTGCCTACGACTAAATAGGAGGGCCGTTTTGTTCTCATCAGCAGCACATTTTGAAACTTACCTTTCATTTTACTGCCACGGGGGGTATATTATACCCACTTTGGTTCTATCTACTTTCTTCAGTTTGGGTGAGATATGCTTTCTGATACAGTCCCTATAACTGGAAAGTATTGTTCTCACTTAGTATTGTTCTCATTTAGTGCACAGTGCTCCCTGTGCACTGATTAGGCATCATATTCCTTAAACAATATGGCCATGTGGATTGTCCCTTTCTATGAGTCATTCAGCAGCCTCTCCTAAACCCACCTAATAATCCTTCTATTGTCAACTTCTTTGGAAAAGCTTAGGTCATCTCATTCCCATCCCTTACCAGGCACAGTGCAATGTTTACCTTTTGAGCAATATGCTAGTAAAATGTTACATAAGAGAAGCAAAACTCTCTAGAAATTACTCAGCAAAAGACTAATTAGAAAATGGACATCTGAAAAGTTGTAGCTGGGCCAAAATCCATCAGGGTGGCTGTACCACCATATCTCAGGACCTCAATACACACATGAGTGTGCACACAGACACGCAAACACGGCCACTACAACAACAGTAAGGAAAAGGAACAAACTTCACATAATCCTAATTACTTATAACAGCAGGAGGAAATCTTGACCTATTTAATCAAAATCCAGATGGTATGTCTGTGAGTATTAAATGTATCAATAGAAGGAAGGAGGTTTATGTAGGACCCAGAAAAAGAGAAGTAAAAAGTAAGAAGTGGTCAGTGTATCTTATGCATCACTCAAGGGGGAAGTGCCTTGAACCTTGAGCTTGGATATTTCATTGCACTAGGCAGATAATAATAATAGTTTACACGCATATAGTTCCTATTTTATGCCAAAAAAATGTTCTAAGCACTCTACATTTACTAACTCACTTAATGTGCACAGCAGTCTGTAAGTAGGCATTATTATTAATAGTATCCCCATTTTCAGATAAGGAAACTGAGGCATGAAGAGTTTATCTATATCACTTGCCCAAGGCCAAGAATGGAGCTAGACTTGAGTCTAGACAGCCTGATGCCAGAATTGGCTCTCTAATGTTAGAATATAGTAAAGGTGGAAAAGACTGCTTCCTTTTATCTTTGGAGGCGACAAGAGAAAACTAGCGTTTGTTAAGAACCTGTTGATTGCTGGGTGGATTGAAATTTTATAAGCATTGTGCTATAAACAGCCCTATGATTCAAATCATCTAATCCCCATTTTACAGAGGTAGAAACCAAGCTGTAGGGCAGTCGCTGGAGAATCAGGTACTTTCTTAGGGATCACTAAGAATTTGTCAAAATCAAAGCCAGTATGTTCATTCATCTTGAAACTAAACAACAAGTAAATATAGTGTCTTAAACTGGCCTTGGTGAGGACACCTAATCTTGAGATTGTGGTCCATCTGTTCAACTGACATGGACCAATGGGCTAGTTAATAAAATACACACACACACACATGAACAAAACAAAGAGCCAAAGACCAGCAATTCACTTCAGCTGTCTTCTGAACTGATCAAATTGGACTGAGTATGACTCAACTTAATAGAC
This sequence comes from Lepilemur ruficaudatus, assembly GCA_963574885.1. NCBI lineage: Eukaryota > Metazoa > Chordata > Mammalia > Primates > Lepilemuridae > Lepilemur > Lepilemur ruficaudatus. The sequence goes on along the minus strand of CAUYRT010027900.1, from coordinate 5,156 downwards.
CCTATTCTACTGATTATGAGTCAACAGAGAGGGCTCTGTTTAATGAAAAAGATGTCTCGGAGTCTACACAATTGAGCATGTTTTCAATCTTTGTGATTGTTTGCTTTGCACCATAAAGACTGGCTTAGAGGTAGAAGAGAAGGTCCAAAGTTACAATAGAAGTCAAGACCAGAGCAAAGATCAGCTTCCATGCATCTCTCCAAGTATAATGACTTATCCAGAGACCTTTCTTTTAAACAAATTTACATTTTCTGTTAATGATAAAAGTAATATATGTTATAGAAGCGTCTACAGGAGATAAAGATACAAGTTTTACAAGTTGGAAGACCCTAAAACTCATATTCTATGGTAATCATGTTAGTATCTCAGGCTAAGACAGTATTTTACAATGTATGTATTTTAAATATTTGGACAACACTCTATATACTTTCTGGTTTTTTCACTATTGTTTTATTCTGAATATTTTTCTATGTTTTTAAATATTCTTTGAAATGTAAAGACTGCACATTATTTATAATATGATTTTATAACATGGACATACCATAGTATATCTTTTATTGTTGAACATTTATGTTCTTATCAGTTTTTATTATTAATATTATAAACCAACAAGATGGAGGTTGCAAGGGCACCAACTCATTACTCTGAAAATTGATAAATAAGGAAAAGAAACAAGTACGTACGTGTTTTTTCAGCATGAACTATTTTAGGGTAACCAAGCTGTTGGAGAGGGAAAGTTCTATTTTATATAAAATTACCAGCTAATTAATGCAAAATAATTGACAGTATTAGAAAAATATTATTTTATAAGTCCTAATGAAATTACAGGTCTAGACAATGATCACTAATGAATGTTACAACAACTATGTAAAATTTCAAAGAAGGAATCACAAGAAACTACTAATCAATCTTAGCTTTACTAAAAGTGGAGTAACCAGAAACTATATGCATTCTTGTGTGGTACAACAGGAAGTACAGAATATCACACATATTGTCCAAAAATAAAAATACAAATGAGCCTTACTCTAACCAAGCCTCTCACTCAAAATACTAGTTTACAGTCTATAAGAAGAACAGAGAAAAAAAAATCAAATGATACCATAAAGCAGACATCAGCTAGATCAAGAATATGGGACATTTTGCAGGACAAATGACCCAGCTTATTTGTCAAATAAATAACAAGAAAAAGAGGGAAAGGAGGATTGTTATACATTGAAAGAAACTTAAGAGGCCATATGCTTACCATATGCAATATGTAGACCTTGTTTGGATTCTAATGTAAACAAAACAATTATAAAAAAGACATTCTTGAGACAATCAAGAAACTTGAACATAAACTTGTTCAATTCTCTTAGACATAATAATGGCCTTTAGTTACTTTTTAAAGTTTGTACCATTCAAAAGTGTTTATAAATAAAGTGATAAGATGCTTTGGATTTGCTTCAAGATAATTTTGCCCAAAGAGAGAGAGAGAAATAGATGAAACAAGAATACAAAAATATTAATATTAATACTTTTTGAAACTAGGTAATGGGTACGTAGAGATTTATTATAATATTCTCTCTACTTTTATGTTGATGGAAGATGTGTTCATAATAAAAAGCTTTTTTAAAACATTGAAATAAAAATCTTTGTACATATATGTCTTTGTTTGAAATTTCTACTAAAACCACAGAGGGTTATTTCTAGAAAGAGAATTATGAGGTTAAAGACATGAACTCCTTTGAGGTTCTTAAAAACTAATTTAAAAGTATTTTCCAGAAAGTTTATAGTTATAGTCCCACCAATATGTGTGTGCCCATTTCACTACACATGACCAAAATTAAATATATATATCCAAACATTCATTCTATTTTGATAGAAAAAGTATATCTTGTTATAATTAGTCCTTTCTTTACAAAAAGGGTTAAAATCTTTTAATAGAAAATAGTGATTTATATCTCTTCTTTGTTGAATTGTCTGATTATATCCTTTATCCATTTTTATTATAGTCTTGGTGCTTTTTGTCTTTGATTTGTAAGAGCTTTTTATATATTAAAAATAACAACCCTTTATTTATCTGATGCCAAATATTTTCCCATTTGTATGACTTTTATTATGTTAAAAATATTCAGAAGTAAATTTTTATGTGATCTTATCTATAGAGATTTATCTATTATTTCTTTCATGATCTTTATACTTAAAAAGTCCTGCCCTCCCCTAAGATGAGATGAATATTCATGTTGTTACAGTTTTTTAATGACTTTTTACTTTTACATTTTTAATTCATCTGGAATTCATTTTGTTATATGGCTTATGGTGTCAGTTGGGATCTTACTTTATTATTTTCCAAATAGTAAACTAATCATTTTTCCTTTTACCTACTGCTTTAAGATACCACCTGACCTAATAAATCTCTCTAAACACTCTGGTATGTTTCTAACCTTCCTAATAACATGGCTTCATCTTATTATTGAATGTTGTGCTTGCATTATAACTGGTTAGTAGAGGTAGATTTGTTAAACAAACTAGAAAAGAGACATACAAGGAGAGGGCAAAAGTCTGTTATGGCATAAGCAATAAATTCATTTCAGTGGCTATCATCATCCAGTATTTTGTCAGCATCTATACAAAAGCTTTATGCTCTAGGAAAGAGAGGAGAGATTCTAGACTCAGTGTACAAAAGATTCAAAAGTTGGTTTTATTTATTTACTGGCTGTGTGTTCTTAGATGAAGCACTTCTCTGACTTCTCAGATCCTGTCTTCTCCACCACAAAATGAAGATAATAATATCTATATTCCTGTAAGGTGCAAATGCAGGTGAGAGAGAGCTGAAAAATATTTCTAATGGTATAAAAAAGTGTGTTTTAAAAAAAATTTAAAAACAGAAATGTTGACAAGGATATACTGGCGGGGAAAGTAACAATAAATTCACCGGGAAGACATTGAAGATGTTTGCCAAGTCTTTTTCAGTAATTTCTGGAGTAAAGATGCCAACTTTTAGGACAAATGGGTATTCTGTAACCTGCCAGCTATGTCCATGGGGATTAAAAGGCACACACAAAAGATCCTGTTTAGCTTTGGGGAGTTCTGCATCATTAACAGAATTAAGTTTTGGCAAAAAAAAAAAAAAATGTTTTTGCAGTTAACCTCATTTCTATGTGGTCAATTTGACTGAAGCATGGAATGGAGTAAAATCTAACATTGTTACTTTATGCCTTTGCAATAACCAACTTGGATTCACCTGCATAGTGAGGAACTGTGAGGAGAAGAGATAAAATCCTCACTGTAATCATAAATAAATAGGACAAGTATCATGCTTACAGTCATCACTAAAAGCACATTCAACAAGTGAGATTTGCATAAACTCTCTTCTCTGTTAATTTCGACAACTCTAGAGGTTCCAGGCATATGGTATCATGCCTGTGATCTGTGCCTTTGGAAAGATGGATGGAGTACACGTGAGGACAGCCAGGAGAAATGAAACACAGCAGGTCCTGGGGAAGCAGCCAAGCTTCCAGCAGTAATTTGGAGTGCTTGCCCTCCTTCCCCTTGCTTTAACAACTTTGCAGCCTCCTACACCTGAGCTCCCTGCTCTCATAACCGTCAATCATCAATCTTACCCATGCTGGCTTTTCTTCTCTCTCGCCTGACCAGGCGTTGACTCCTTGCTGGCTTCCCAAACTTCTGTGTGCTCACTTGGTGTGCCTGGCTTTATCTTCATGTCAACAAGTCTCAGCATGTGAGTTGCTAGAAGCAAACTTTCAAAGAACATATTTGATGAGTAGAACTGAATTTCAATGAATAGCAGAAAAAGTGCTATTAAAAATATATATAAGATGCCAGTCTCAAAATAGGATAATGCAGCCACAGCCAGTAAACTATATTAAGGTTGAATTTGAATGGAACACAAGTTCCCTGACTACTCACATTTGCATTTTCCTCAGATCAGAGAGACGAGGTTTAAGAAAAAAAAATGTGCTAAAATAAAGCAGGTACAATTAACTCCTCAACCTAGCTTAGCTTCTTTAACTTTTATTAGTAAAATCTCCAGAGGAATTTATTAGTCTTGAGAGCAATTAAAAGAAGGGAGGAATGGTATAAAAAGTATATTATTTAGACATGAACTATCATGGAAAAAAACTGAATCTATACACCATCTTGTACCTAAATTTAATTCATTCAATGTATTCCCTGTTGATCTAGCTAGATTCGTAATTGCTACGTGAAAGACTGAATTGGATATAAACAAAACACTGTCATGTGCATCCTTCTGTGAAACCACCAAGCACAAACCAGAGTCCCAAACTGACTACAGTCTAAATAAATAAAAGAAGCCATATGCTTTTTTTCCTTACACTTAAGTCTTGAAATTAGACATGTATCTTAATCACATTTTCTTCTAATTTCTCAAGCTCCTATTAAATGTCTACCATGTAATAAGCATAGCTAGGCATTTGCCCAAAATTTTCTCATTTAAACCATGTAATAGCCCTGGGAATTTGGTATTATCATTTCAAATTCACCAAAGAACACAAGGCTGAGAGGGGTCAAACAGCTATAATGGGCAGAACTGAAATTTTAACTTAGATACTCTGATTCTAAGGCCTTTCCGTAGCTTGGCCTTCCTTTCCTAAGCTCCCTGCTAAGTTCAGTAGTAACGACAAAACACATAAGGACAGACTATCATTATAGAATACACTTTAAGACATTGTTTTCCTTCATATTTAAAGTCAGATGTCCAAGTAGAAGGAAGACCAATCTAACCACCAGGTAAAAACAGAGTAATGGCAAAAGCCCAGCAAAGACAAAGCCTATACTCTGAAGATGGATAGGCATTCCTGAGAAAAAGTCCTGCTTCTGTCTGTATTTACTATCTGTATGTCTCTGGGTATGTCACTTCACCTCTCAGAATCTCAGTTTCCTCAACTATAAAATGGAAAATATAATTTCTCCCATAGAGTATTCACTCAAAGAGTAAGTCAGTGTTTAAGTTACCCTAGTACCTGTCCAGAAAATAGCTGATATGGTAAACTCTCAAATTTTCAGAAGCAAGTTAACCAATTCTCAACTTAAATATGGATCAAGTTAAAAACACATTTACAAAAAATGATGTTGGTATTTTAATAGGGATTGTATTGAATCTGTAGATCACTTTGGGTAGTATAGACATTTTA
>CAUYRT010027899.1:0-10993 GCA_963574885.1 Lepilemur ruficaudatus | reverse complement strand
CAGTAGTGCGAAATTTACAAATCAGCAGCATATGAGCCAACACTCCATGTTTTTCTTGACTGTAGACCAAAAGGGAGGGAGGGAGGGAGGGAAGGAAGGGGAACAAAAATAATTGAAGAAAAGAAGTATAAGACAACTCTTTCAAGGAGTTTTGCTGCAAAGAGGAGCAGAGAAATAGAGGGGTAGCTAGAGATATCATTTCAAAGTCAAATCTCATCATGTAAAATCCCCGCTTATAATCCTATGTTTTTTGCTATGTACAGTTTTGTGCACTGTTTTTTACACAAAATTAGGACATTTGTGGGGAGTTGGGGGAGGTGTTTAGTGCCCAGAAATCTTCTTCATTTGTCTAACATTATAAAGGATGCTCTAACTTCATGCTCAGAGCAGTCATGCCCCGTCTACATTAGAATGGGGCACTAGACTAGAGAAATAAATTAGGAGGCTATGTAGAAACTCAGGCTGTAATCTAACAGGCAGCAGCAGTGGGAGAAAGAAGTGAATAAAATTGGGAAATATTAAGAAGGCAGAAGCAACCAGACTAAATGTGGAAAATGAGGGAAAAGGAGAAGTCAAGAATGACTACAAAGCTTCTGCTTAAGCTGGATAGAGGCCGGGCGCGGTGGCTCACATCTGTAATCCTAGCACTCTGGGAGGCCGAGGCCGGAGGATCACTCAAGGTCAGGAGTTCGAAACCAGCCTGAGCAAGAGCGAGACCCCGTCTCTACTAATAATAATAGAAAGAAATTAATTGGCCAACTAAATATATATAGAAAAAATTAGCCAGGCATGGTGGCACATGCCTGTAGTCCTGGCTACTTGGGAGGCTGAGGCAGAAGGATTGCTTGAGCCCAGGAGTTTGAGGTTGCTGTGAGCCAGGCTGTCGCCACGGCACACTAGCCCCGGCAACACAGTTTGACTGTGTCACAAAAAAAAAAAAAAAAAAAAAAGCTGGATAGAACAGGTATCATTCATTAAGACAAAGGAGGAAATAATTTGAAGAAAAAGTCAACAGATTCAGTTTTAGAAAGATGGTAATATATTATATACATATATTAAAAGATAGTGACAGAAGCCAAAAGAGTTCCCTAATGAGAAAGAGAAAAAGGACCAAGGATATAATTTATGGATATCAAGATTTAAGAAAGAAGCAAAGGAATAGGAATCAAAGGAAATAGAAAAGAGTGTTTTATACTACAAGTCAAGGAAAGAAAATATTTTAAGAGACAGGAATGGCCAAATGCTGCAGAAAGATTAAGATATGGACTATAAATATCCATTTGACATAGCAACAAAGATCGCTAGTGAATTTCAGCATGGCCAAAAGCCATATTGCATTAGACAGAAAATTTCATAACAGAAAAGTATTACAGAAACAACTTTCAAAAAGCTTGGCTGGGAATAGGAATGAAATTTGAAAAGCAATTATCTATATAAATAAATCACCTTAAAGAATAATCTGAAAACTGGTGGTATTGTCTAGTTATTCACAGAACCATTTCTCCTTTTCTTACAGATATATAGCTAAACTATATATCCTAGCCCACCTTACAGATAAGTGCAGCCATAACTGAGTTTTGGCCAATGGACTGAGGACAGAAGTAAGGTATGACATCTCCAAGTCTAGCCCATAAAACACTCCTATAAAAGTTTCCCTCTCCCCTTTCCCATCTACTGGCTGAATGGAAAGGACTCTAAGAATTAGAGGAAGCACAGCCACAACATGAAATAAGCAGAGCCCGTGCATGACTGCACAGAACAACTATCACCTTACTTACCCCACCCAGACCTCCAAGCCAACCCAAATTGAACTGTAAAGTGAGTGTGAAATACTAATAAAGATGGCCAGTATAAACAGGCTTGGTAATCAATCAGACGCAGTCATCAGACTTCAGTTTCTAGAGAACACATATATTAACATATATTAAGAATGGTTATATCTACAATATTAACCTGGAATTTTAATTGAGTATTAATATTATATAAAATTTTTAAAAGAATATGCTGATAGTAGAAGGAAAATATATAAATTGGAGAAGGAACACCCAATGAATAAGAATTTGTCTGTGAGTCTTTATTTGGTAGCTGAGTAGCAGCTAGCCTTTTAGTAGGCAAGTACCTACTATCCTGGTAAAGGACAATGATATATCAGGTCATCCTAGCTTTGTGACTCTTACCATTAAAATTACCCATCACTCTAACTCCTGTTGTTCTGATGCAATGCTCATCAAGCAAATTCTACTTTGGAATTGTGGATTTTACTACAGAAGCAGAATAAGTTGGCCAGTAGACTTGGAGTATCTGATATTCCTCATCATATTTGAAATCAATGTCTTAGGAGCACGATTAGTGTAGTTCAGGCGCATTAAGTCTAATCTACCCTGAGATCATGAAAGAAAAATCAGCATTAACCTGGAAACTAAGTAACAGACCATTGTGGTGTTACCATCACAGGTAATATGAACCTATAAAATCCAACCTGAGTGGTTAGTTGTTCTCAACAGATGATTTTCTTAGTTGTATTATAGCTGATAATATCTTAAGCCAGCACATAACATGTTATTTTGTTGCTTATAATGTTTAAGGTAGAAATACCAATCTATAAATTTAAAAATTGACTAAACCATATCTAAGTACTTTGGAAATAATTCCTTTTAACAATTTTTACTTACCTAATGAGAAATCTTGGAACACAAAAAGATTAAGTGATTGGTTTAGGATTACATAGCAAAATAGAATCAAAAGACCCTCATTAACTCAATGAAGTAAGGTCAAAAGAAAAAAAAAGACTCCAAGAGTATTTTTCTAAGAATCCTAACAGAACTTGTAAAAAAAAGCCAAACTGATTATTTCTTGAAACAACTGAAACCAGGTGTCATCAAAGAGAATGCAACAATATACAGTTATAAGATAAAAATACAGTGTGAGCAACTAACAAAAATGGGTAAATCATGTTTTCAGTACAAAGCAGAAATGTAAGAATAAAATTTAAGGTTTATGATACCAAAAGTAAAAATCAAACTTAAAAATCCTTCAAACAGGCCAGGCGCGATCGTTCTTGCCTATAATCCTAGCACTCTGCGAGGCCAAGGCAGAAGGATTGCTTGAGATCAGGAGTTTGAGACCAGCCAGAGCAAGAGTGAGACCCTCTATCTACAAAAAATATAAAAATTAGCCAGACATGGTGGCTTGTGCCTGTAGTCCCAGCTACCCGGGAGGCTGAGGCAGGAGGATTGCTTGAGCCCAGGAGTTTCAGGTTGCAACAAGCTATGATGCCACTGCCCTCTAGCCAGGGTGACAGAGTAAGACTCTGTCCCTACAAAAAAAAAAAAAAAATCCTTCAAACAGAGGACCTTCCTAATAAAATAAAGCCATTTGTCTTACTATCCCAAACTGATAACTTTTAAATTGTTTAACATTGACATTTATCACCCATATCTATTACAAAGAATGAAACCAAGTTTTAAAATGACCTTAATGTGCAAAAAATAATTAGCACTTTTCTGATATAACAGGCACACAATTTCTATTTATACTCTAGAAACTTCTCAAATTTTGAAAACGGAATTTTTTCATAATTCATTTGGTTGCATAAATTGACCAACTTGAATTAAAATGGCATAAGGCTATTTATAGTGTTTATTTACCCCACATAGTGAACTACTAATACTTAGATCTACTTCATCGGTAAATTGCATTTATAAAAATATATGCAAACTAAAAATATACATTTTCTGACCCAAGCAAAAGATAAAAGATATATTTGCAGGACTTTCCCCAAAAGTTATCTCTTCAATTCATGGAATCAACATACAACATAAGCAAGTAACATGAAAATTTAAGTTTTAATAGTATACTTACACATTTCGGCAAGATATGGGCTTGAGAAAACCAATTTCAGTTCCAGTAAAATGTGTTTCATTGCCACTGAAATCCTTACAAGTTATGTTGGGTGCTGGAAAACATGGAACTAAAGGCAGGAAAAAGAGCCAATAAACTGTTACTTTTTTTCTGTAGAAAAGGTATATAATTATTTTTTGTTTGTTTGTTTTTGAGACAGTCTTGCTCTGTTGCCTGGGCTAGAGTGCCATGGCATCAGCCTAGCTCACAGCAACTCCAAACTCCCAGACTCAAGCAATCCTCCTGCCTCAGCCTCCCAAGTAGCTGGGACTACAGGCATGCGCCACCATGCCTGGCTAATTTTTTTTTATGTATTTTTAGTTGTCCAGCTAATTTCTTTCTATTTTTAGTAGAGATAGGGTCTCACTCTTGCTCAGGCTAGTCTCAAACTCCTGAGCTTGAGGGATCCTCCTGCCTTGGCCTCCCAGGGAGCTAGGATTATAGGTGTGAGCCACCATGCCCGGCCTGTAATTGTTTTTTCTAAGACTAGCAAAGCACATAAGAAAGTATGTTATAACAAACCACCTCCCAATATAACATCTGACACAAGGCTTCAAGTTATATTTCCTATGTTATATATAGGCATTTATATACAAGATAAATATAATATGATATAGTGGTCTCTTAGCATACAAGAATTCCCACACTGGATTAGATGCATGGCTCATCTATTAATAATTCAATCTCTTTTCTTCTGACCAAGGTGACAAGGGAAGAATTGTACAATATTACTGACCCTCACCTCTAAGATAAAGAATACTTCTCAAATTTTTGTTGGCAACTCATTGGGCAATTTATCTATTAAATTATTCAATACAACCCAAGTTTGTATTTTCAGCTTATATCAACTATTGCAGATAATGACTGGCATAAATTAAGATTCTTTTTATTAATTCTAAATGTATTTGTTTCTTGATTCTCTCTAGCATTTAATGTAGCATTATTATTTCAGCAATTTTGTATTTAGTAATTTTGATCTTTACTCACGCCCCAGATGATGTAAAAGGAATACTTACAGAGCTTACTATGTACCAGGCAGGCACTGTCCTGAATGCTTTATAGCCTCATAGTGCAAACAGTAAGAACTTTGAAATGAGAATGACCTATCTGGGCATTGCCCCTTTCAGAATCTTTGACTCTTTGTAGGTAAAAATAGTACTAAGACCACCTAGTATTCATGGAACAATGTGGGGATTAAATATATAAAAATATCGAGTACTATTGGGGAAATATGATTGAGAAATTAAGGAGATGTAGATGATAAGATTATTATTTTATTGTATCACCTAATATTGCTATATCAAAGACAAAAACAGGAGTTTGCAGGGTTTTGCCCTAAAAAACATATAAACTCAATAGTTTACTTATTAGACACTACTATCATGGGACAGTTCTCAAATCTCCAGTAGGGATGTTTTCCAAAAAAGCTTCCCAATATCTCAAAATCTATGAGCTTCCCTGTGTCTTGAAAAACAAGACAAAGGTAAATATCTGGCCCACAAAATAAAAGCCAGAGACAATAAGTACACTTTATCCAGAGACATGACCCTATGGTTATAAACAACTTGTTTTATAGACAACAGGGTTCCTGCTCACTCCTGACTGTCTGCTTTTAAATCCACAATAACTAAATCAAAAAAATATAGAGTCACTATACCTCTTTTATTATACCTTTATTAATAACTACCCCTTAAAACTTAGAAGTTAGCCCTTAAATGACTTTATACCTGTTTGTTCACCTAGATAAATTAAAACTTGTTAAAAGCCATTTGAAAAGACTTTTAACCCCAAACCACTACCTGTCTCCCCTAACAACTATATTCCCTGATATGCAAATAGATTACCCTGATAACTGATAATTGATATCTGTAATTATAAAAACCTATATAAATCTAACCATATTGCTAGACATTCACAAAAATATTTCTAGTCTCCTAAATAACCCCGCTGTGATTATTCTGATCTTTTTATATAAAACTATAAACTATACCTTAGTCTCTGTGTATTCTTTTATTCTATTTCCTATCAATTTTCTTATCCGCTACAATGGCTTCTATCTAAAAAACTTGGCTCTGCAGGGAGGAATAACTGACCTCTTCCTGAGCCTGCCGCTCCCCACAGAGCACAAGGCACAGCTTATAGCAGGTATTCAATAAATGTTAGGGTCTTTTCTTCCCCCAACATTTCAATCTGAAAGGTACTAATGCTTTTAGGCTAGTTTTAGCAAATGCTTACCTCTATGTTTAGCGACAATGATTACAGATTTTTTTCTGGACAAAATGAAAATAGAACTTTGTATAATAATCAAAGTAAAAACAGAGGGATCCCAGAGTTTGATTATGAGAGGACGATGGTATTTTCTGTCTAGTTTACAATTATCTTATTAATTAAAATTTCCAACAAATCATTGTCCTCCTTTAGGTCAGAATAGTACACCAAGAAAAATGATGCTGGAAAAAACCCTATAATGACTTCTATTACCTGTTTGTTGGGTTACTGATAGTTCTAACTATACCACCTCTTCAATTTTATTATTTATTTATTTATGTACATATGTAAAGCATTTACAGTTCTAAAACAAGGTGATACTTATAATAAAGGCATAGATTCCATACAACTGAAAACCATTTAGATAAAATAAAGGGAAGAGGGAGAGTAAAGAAATAAAGCAAAAAACCAGGCTAAGGGAAGATACCATAATTAAATCATGAATGTGACTCTGAGATTCCTAGTAGTTAAGACAAGAAGCTTTACATAGCTATGGTGATACAATTAAAAGAAAGCATACCAATTCACCTCTGAACTATTATAGGAACTTAGCTTGGTTCATAACACAAGGGACAAAGAATGTAATAGAGGAGACCCCTCAACAAGAACTTTTACAAACAATAGAGGTTTTCCACATAGCCATTTCTTACACTAACTTCAGATATAAGAAAGGATATGATGTTATGGTCTACAAAAAGATGGGGCAAAAGTTAACCGACAATTTATATGCAGCTATTTGTCCAGCTGCCTTGATACAGGGATAAAATTTATTGACTTTTGTGAATGAATTGACATCATGTTCCTTAGATTATATCTCCTGAAAATCCTTCATCTTAGATCATGCTTTTGACTAGAGTTATTTAGTAGACAACTCAAAATTCAGGTTAGCAGCAAATGTCTGAAATGCTAATATAAATTCTATGTTACTGACTAAAAGGAGATCAACATGTTCTAGATGAGGAATTCTTCTTTTCTGCCCCGCAACCATGCCTGACAATAGATTAGTAATTCTTTTTTTTTTAGGAGTGATATATACATTTAGTATTACAGGTATATGCATATGACTAAAGTCATCAAAATGTATACATTAAATATGTATAATATTTTGTATATCAAATAAACTTCAATAAAGCTTAAAGAGAAATTTGATGTTCTTGGTGTTAAGGATGGTAATGGCATATTTGCAGTTAGCATTTCCTTAGAGCTCCAGATGCGAAGGAAGATTCTGTACACACACACCCCCATACACCCACGCATAGCCCTGAGTCTCTCTGGCTCTGTAAAAAGCAATTAGACAATTTAAGCAAGTGCATTATGCATTTTTCTCTATTTGACAAAATCATTATCCTTTATTTTAATATAATTATGTTGCTATACAAAAATGAGCACCTCTTCCATCTGTTTTCTACAATGACTATGCTTTCAGCAAATAGTCTTGGGTAGGTGAAGGATCTTAGAAACTGCTCCATAGATAAGGTCTTTCCGGATGCTTGTAAATATCCAGGTGTAAGGCATTTTCCATCTCCTTTCATCAGTCATAAATTCACACATCCTTGCCTTTCAGGAAATTTAAACTTGATATTTTAGAAACCCATGTCTTTTGGAATTTATTTGGCCAATTTTTACTTTTTGATTAAAAAAAAAAAAAGAGTATTTAAAATTGTTCCTGTGATTTTCTGCTGCTTTTTCCAGTCTATTTTTTCTTATGTTTTGTTCTGGGAAGGCTCTTGTGGATTATTTCTTTCATCCCATCTTCGTTTGCACTGCTCTCCATAAGATAGAACCCTGAGAAGGGCACTGCTTTATGCATGAAGGTAAAATTTAAAAAATGACCCTTTTTCAGAGTAGATGAAATGGGTTAATTGAACATGGATTCTGAAAGTCATTATGTAATTTTATCTTTCTATCATAAATAATTAAAAGTAAGTAATTAAGGAAGGGATATAATTTTCCTTACTTTCATGTTTAGTTACAAAACATAGATAATTGTATGCTGTGTTGCATTTTTCCTGACAAGAAATACTTAAGACGTAGTAAAATACTCTATTTTACAGTAACAATTGAGGGACCATCTCATTACCAGAGAACTGTTTAACAGTAGATATAATTAATAAGCAACAATATTATTTGGGAATAAAATGAATTAATTATGGTGATTATTTCATATTTTCCTCAATAAACAAAGACATTATTTTGTGCAAATAAATGCATAAAAATATGCCCATTTCTGTGTTAAGGACTCCTGGGAGGAATAGATTAGTAATTCTTAACTGGGGCAATTTTGTTCCCCAGGGGACATTTGGCAATGTCTGGAGACATTTATGGTTGTCACCACTGGGGGGCTGCTAGTGGCATCTAGCAGGTGGAGACCAGAGATACTACTAAACATCCTACGATGCACAAAACAGCCTCCCCTCAACAATGAAGTATCCAGTCCAACACATCAATAGCACCAAGGTTGAGAAAACCTGCCCTAGATCAGTGGTCTTCAAAAAATTTTGCTTACCACTTCCTAAATAATTTTTTTAAAACTATGTACTCCCTCACACATTTAAATTAACATCTAAAATTTTTCATAATGAATTTAAATGGTTGCAAAAAAGTAATTTCCAGCATACTTAATACTGTCATTAAATTAAAATGTTACAGCACTCTTTAAAATGAAATCTAAAAACCACAGCAGTATGACAGTCATCATGATCCAACGAAGAATACACATGAAAAAGCTCTTCTTTAAAATTCAGAATTTTACATCAATTTTGGGAAAGAATACACATATAAAAACTGAGAATCTAGAATCAATTCCTTTAGAGACATCTGTTATGGGCTGAATCTTGTCCCCTCTCCCTCAAAGTCTATGTTGAAGTCCTAACCCTCAGTACCTCAGAATGTGACCCTATTTGGAAATAAGCTCCTTGCAGATTTAACCAAGATGACACCATTACAGTGGGCCATAATCCAATATATAAGGTGTCCTTATAAAAAGGAGAAATTGGACATGCACAAAGAGAATGCCATGTGAAGATGAAGGCAGAGTAGACTAATGCAGCTGCAAGCCAAGGAAGGCCAAGGATCGCTGACTACCACAAGAAGCTTGGAAGGATTCCACTCAGAATCTGAGAGGGAACAAGGCACCCTTGACACCTTGATTTCAGACTTGAAACCCAGACCTGTGCCTCCAGAACCTGAAATCTAGAATTTGCCGCCAGAACTGTGAGACAGTCAAGTGCATTACATTTATTGTGTACTTTATTTTTATTATTATTACATTGTAATATACAATGAAATAATTATACAACTCACCATAATGCAGAATCTAATGCTGCCACTGATTTAACAGGAGGTGGAGCTCAGGCAGTGATGCGAGCAATGGGAAGCAGTTGTAAATGCAGATGAAGCTTCGCTCACTCGCCTATCACTCACCTCCTGCTGTACAGCTCAGTTCCTAATAGTCCACGGACCAACCGATCTGAGGTCCAGGAGGTGGGGACTGCAGTTCTATAGCACTATAGTGTGACTATGGTTAACAATACTGTACTATTTAATATATATTTCAAAGTAGCTAGAAGAAAGAATTCCGAATATTCTCACCACAAAGAAATGAGAAATGTATGAGGTGATGGATGTACTAAATATCCTGATTTGATTATTACACCACATATACATATCCACATATACATATATCAGAACATCACACTGTACAGATGTACAATTATGTGTCAATTAAAAAGAAAAAAAAGAATGCTAAATGGCTCCAACATACTGCTATCAGCCTTCCCCCATAACATGTACTCCTCTACAAGAAAATACTAAACAGAGAGCAACTTATTAATGTTTTTTTTACTTTTTGTTTTTTTTTAGACAGTCTCACTCTGTCATCCTGGGTAGAGTGTAGTGGCATCATCATAGTTCACTGCAACCTCAAATTCATGAGTTCAAACGACCCTCTTGCCTCAGCCTCCCAAGTAGCTGGGAGTACAGGCACGCGCCAGGATGCCCAGCTAATTATTCTGTTTTTAGTAAAGACAGGGTCTGCCTCTTGCTCAGGATGGTCTTGAACTCCTGAGCTCAAGCAACCCTACCGCCTCAGCCTCCCAGAGTGCGAGGATTATAGACATAAGCCTCGACGCCTGGCCTAAAATATTAATTTTAATGTGGTATTACACTATTTTAGAATAGAAGCTCCCCAAAATCATTAGACTGAGGGTGTTATCCATTATTAAAACACCTCTCTAAGAAAATACTGATGCATACTTAAAATCCTCACCATACTGTTTTTATACTTAGGACGTACCTAGTAGAGTTACAAGTATATAATCAGGGTGAGACAGCTGTACGTTATTGGACATACAGTATCATTTCAAGGTTTTTTTCAGTAACTAAAAAACTTAACAAAAGAAGTGCCATTGTGGCCGGGTGCATTGGCTCATGCCTGTAATCCTAGCACTCTGGGAGGCCGAGGTGGGAGGATCGCTCAAGGTCAGGAGTTCAAAACCAGCCTGAGCAAGAGCGAGACCCCCGTCTCTACTAAAAATAGAAAGAAATTAATTGGCCAACTAAAAATATATAGAAAAAATTAGCCAGGCATGGTGGTGCATGCCTGTAGTCCCAGCTACTCGGGAGGCTGAGGCAGGAGGATCACCTGAGCCCAGGAGTTTGAGGTTGCTATGAGCTAGACTGATGCCACGGCACTCTAGCCCAGGCAACAGAGTGAGACTCTGTCTCAAAAAAAAAAAAGAAAGTAGGAAGCATAATACAAGGGCGCGGGGTTTTGTGTGGGGTTTTGCGACACAGTCTCCGTGGGTTGCCGGGGCGAGAGTGCCGG
>CAUYRT010027897.1:0-12123 GCA_963574885.1 Lepilemur ruficaudatus | reverse complement strand
CATTTATCATGGGCAGTGTTTATAACATCCTTGAATGTGCACAAATATTAATTGTATGCTAAGAGGTCATTGTAGATATGAAAAAGTCAGTTTTAAGGATGAATAAAAAAAGAAACTTCCATCTGCTAAAGCAAAGTGATTCATGAATATTAATGACACTTTTCTTTCTTAAATAATAAGCATGCCTTATAAAGTTGTTGAAAGAGATAAAATTTGCTGAAATGTATGTGTGTATATATGTACATACACAAAAATAAATAAATAAAAAACAATACCTAGAAAATAGGATGTCCCTTATATTAGCAGTAAGGATAGGCACAAAGTGAAATCTTATCATCAATTTTATTTGAATCAGATGAAATTAATAACTGCTGACCTGATGTTAATACAAGGATACTGTTGAATCCAGTTGATGTCAGAGAGTTTGACATCAGAGGCGATAAACATCCTATCCTTTAAAGGTCCATTGATGTCCCTGTTAGAGACATTTGGTTTCATCTTCTTCCCCATCTTCTCATTATGTGCCAAAATCACTGGAACCATCTATTATAGTTATAGAATAGTTAATATATACTATACTATATAATATAACTATAATATAGTTAAACTATATATAGGTCACTATAGTTTAGTGACCATGTATTATAATTTGTGGTCACATATAATAATACATGGTCACTAAAATTTCAGATAGTTTGTTTTGCATTTCCAATTTTAGCTTTCTGCAAACATTCATGATGATAATTTATCTTACCTAGGCTTAGCAATTGTTACTAGGCTTTATACTGTAGGGTAAGCAGGTTATAAAGATAAGAAAATCTCCTCATGTTAATCACTGCTACACTGAAATACTAGGGTGACATTTAGTTCAGAACCTATAATGTAATTGGGATATGATCCTTTGGTTTCTGCTCTTCAGTGACTTGTTCTCTAAATAAGATAGGAGTTCATAAAGTTCAATAAAAAATGTTTTAGAAAGTGAGAAACCATAAACAGAGATGTCTAAAATGCAGTGACATTTTAAAGACTGAAATTTAATTGTGCTGGCTTCTCATTCCACAGTCTCTTTTCATCTGTAGTTCTTTGAAATGTAGAGTAAATGCTTCTTATCCTTCTTTGTTTATGATACAGATGAAAAATTCAACAGCCAGGTTGCACCATAAACTACCTTGCATACCCTTATAAATTTTCTATCTTTATTGCTAGCTGAACAGTGTCCTCATCAACTTTGAAATGGAAAGCAGTCCAGGATAGAACTTATTATCCTTTTATATTAGTTATCCTGTTAAAATGATCTGAAACTCACCTTGACTCTGTGTTTCCTTTATTAGTAGCCCGAGCTCCAAAATAAAGATAGTACTGAATTTCTAATTTTTAACATGCCATAGTAATTTAGTAGATGAGTATGCTAGTCCTCATTAATATTCTGAATGCACAACTGCTCTAATAAGCAATTTAAAGGACTGCTGAGGGAGACAGGAGAAGAAAAAAAGATCTCAGTATATTAGGTACTTTGAAATGAGCAGGTTATCAACAAATACCGATTTTTACATAATGCACTTACAGAGCTATTTGGAAAATATTCATCCTCAGGGTTCGTTCCTGGAAACCAAGCACTGCTGAATTCTCATGACACTGCGTACTTAGGTTAAAAAAACAAAAACAAACAAACAAAAAAACTACCTCATTCCAAAATTTGGAAGTCAGGACAATGAGAAAGTCAGCAATGAACAAACAAAAATACTGTGGAAGAGTAGCCAGTTAGGCAGGTCAAAAACAAACAGTGTGAAGTTCTAGAGGCTGAGAATGAGCAGCACTCAAGAAGAAGACTGTGTTAAAGGTAGCTGCTGGATCCAATAAGATGTGGCCTATGGCAAGAGTAAATTCAATGGATAAGTGAGAGGTAAAAGTCTACATGGAGTGAGTTCAAGAAAGAATGGGGGAAGAGGAATTAGAGATAGCAAATATAGGCAAATATTTGGAAATGTTCACTATAAAGGGGAGCAGAAAAATGAAGTAGTAGCTGGAAAAGAGAGTAGGGTCAAAACAGGCTTTGTTTCAGGTACAGGACACAATAGCCTGTTTGCAAGCTGCGATTATGATCAAATAGAGAGAGAAGAACTGATGATACATGATAGAAGAGGAAATCATCATAAATATTTCCTTGAGTAAATGAGAAGGAATGAGATCTAGTGTTCAAGTGGAAGGGTTGATCCTAAGCAGAAGAAAGGTCAATTCATTCATACCAACTGTCAGGAAGTCAACATAGATGGGCACAAATCCAAGTGTGTAGTTATTTGTGGAGGTGTAGACTTTCGTATTTTTTTCCTTGTGGCTTCTATTTTCTCAGTGAAATAGGAGGCAAGGCATCAACTGAGATTTAGAAGAATAAAGAGGTTGGAGGCTTAAGAATATGACATAAAAATTGTCATCTAGAATGGTAGGAGCATGTGAGAACTAGGAAAATATATTGGATTGCAGAGCCACATTAGGAACTCCTTTGAAGTTAATAGTTATGAATTGAACCATCATCATGTTTATGAGTTTCTCTGACCATGTTCAGTTATTAGGGTTAAGATACAAAATAGGTGGAATATTGGATTTAACCAAGGAGAGGATTTTGCTAGACAAGTATGATAGATACAGAGAAGTGCCAGAAATCTGAGAATTTGGGAATGTATGCAAGAGACGTTTATAATGATGAACCATAACATTTAAACTAGGTAAGGGGCATAGTGAGATCACGATGGGGTTAGGGACTGGAAAAGTTGTAAGATCAATGGGTTGTAGGTCCTGGTAATTAAAAGATGGTAGAATGTGGGGTGCTTTAGGGGGAGAACTAGAACTAGAATGTGCTTGAAATTGATTCAACTGAGAAGGTGAAGTTATTGGTAATGACAGAATATATGGGATAACTATGGGAATGGGAAACTGGAACATGGTGGGGGACAAGATTGTTTGAAGTGAAGCGAGCCAGTGACTAACATTTCAGGATGTTGGGAAGATTATCTTCATGAAAATTGACATCTCCATGAGCTGTTAGGAGTAGCATTGGAAACAGTTAGTAATTAAGGAGCTAAAACTTAAGGAGTGAGTAGGATGTTCTAGGAGGAGGTATCAGCAAATGACTACAAGGTGGGAATATTCTGATGGCATGCCGTTCACAGGTGATAATTCCAGTCAACAAGAGAACACTCAACCTACATATCCTATGGTATGTGGAACGTGAGAGATAAAATGCTACCTCTTTACAGGGCTACCAGGGAGGCAGAAACCTCAGGGGAAAGTCAGCCAAATTTCAGTTGTACATAGAGAAGATGCTGAGAAAATAAGGGATTTTTCTGGAGACTGACTGAATGCTAGAGGGCATGGTGGAGAAAAGTGATGTTTGAGGTTGATGGGGATGACGGGAGGTAATAAGCCATAAGGAGGTGAGATTTCAGGGGATGAAGGAGGAACGACCTGGGGAGTCTGGGCTGCTATAGGTTAGGATTTAAGTCAGTCAAAGGAAAAAGTAGCATGATGAGATTAGCAGTGGCGATCATGAATGCTGTTGGAAGGAAGGGTAGGTGAGGAATATACAGTGTTCTAGATCCATCCTTGATCCTACCCAGTTGAAATGTGGAGGTGAAGGAGCTGTGACCTTATCCAGAATGTCTAGAATCTAAGGACTCCCCTTGATTCCAGGAATATCAGCAGCTCTGGGACATACTTTTCACTCCTTGTTGAGACACTCTCTACTCCTGGCTCTTATGACACACTCAACTCGTTTCACTTCTTCTTTCCTGAGTATTTGCTGCCAGTCTCTCTTGTTGACACCATTTTTGATTTAACTCTAAATGTTGGAAGGCTCTGTTATTATTTCTCTTTTATTCTCCATGTAGGCTATCTCCATCTATGCTATCTCCCCAGGGAAATAAATCTAGTTCCATGGTTTCAACTATCATGCACAGGCTTATGACTCCTAATTCTTTATCTCCATCTTGAACTTCTTTCCTGAGCTACATTTTTACCTTCATTTACTTGCTTGATACTTTCACTTGATGTCTAAGCCTCTCAAATGGGAGATGTCTAAAGTAAAATTTTTGATTTAGCCTCCTGGCAATCTTTCTAATTTTATCAAGTGGTTTAGATTCACAATTCCAAAGATGTGGAAACAACCCAAATACCCATCAATACATGCATGAATTAATAAAATGTGGTATATGCATACCATGGAATACTACTAAACTACAAAAAACAATGGTGATCTAGTGCCTCTGATATTATCCTGGATAGAGAATGAGCCCATCTTTCAAAGTGAGGTATCACAAAGATGGAAAAACATGCACCACATGTACTCACCATCAAACTGGTACTAACTGATCAACACTAAGGTGCTCACATGGTAATAATGCTCATAGGGTGCCGGTAAGGTTGGGGTTCAGAGGGTAGAAGGTGGAGGGGGTGGGGGGTAAACCCACAGCTAATGGAAACAGGCCACACTGTGTGAGGGAAGGACACGCTTGTAGCCCTGGCTTGGGTGAGGCAAATGCATTTCATGTAACCAAAATGTTTGTACCCCCATAATATCTCAAATTAAAAAAAAAGAACCCAAAGTCATCCTTGCTTCTTCTCTTTCTTCCAATTCCCAGATCAAAAACTCCTGGAAGGATGATTAGTTCTACCATCAATCACATTGCAAATCCAGCCACATCTCACCAACTCTCCACTTATGCCATAGTCAGGAGTCAATCAAAGGGGACACACTACAATGTGAATATGTGAGAGTATGTGTGTGTGTGTGTGTAGTCTATTGCAGAGGTCTGACCTTACTTAATTGAGGGAATGAATTAAACATTCTCTCTAAGACTGTTGTCTTTGCATCTGCTGCAGGAGCTTGAAGTTCACAGCACAGGTAATATGCAGGAAAGGAACGTGGATGTAAAGTGGGGGAACGGGGGGAAACTACAGGGTGAATGGGACCGTATCTGTTCCCACTGCTTCCATGGCTCAGGTGTCCTGAAGGAGAAGCTGGTGTCCTTTATCACAGTAATAACTAGACACCTGGCCCATGGGTCAGAGAAGTTAAAGGAAAATCCAGAGAAAGTTCTAGCAGTTGTAAGACTGATCACTCCACCATACTAACCAGGCCATCCAGCAGGTAAGTCATGTACGTGAACTGCAAAAGCATCTGCCTTGAGCTACTGAGTGTAAAAAAGCAAAATGGTGCGATGTCATTTCTAGATCTCAAACTAATAAAATGTCTTTTATGGCTCACCCTAACCAGAAGTATATGGGGAAGAGAATTCTGGGAAAGTTAGTTTAGCTTAGTCAAGTTGACTCATTACAAAGCCATCACAGCACGTACATTGCCAATTTAGCACCTATACACACCTCTTGAAAACATAGCTATACTCATTTCCAAATAAAGACAATAACAAAATCATGCTTCCACCTAACATGAGACAGCTATCCTACACACCAGTGAAAACATGCTAACCCTTTCCCCAAAAAACATGCAACATTCCCTCTTTGATTTTGGCTGACATTCATTCTTCTAGTTATTCACATTCCTGTAACTTAAATCTTGAGTATAAAGTTAACACATATTGAATTAGATAGTAGTGAAATGGAAGAAGAGAGTAAGAAAACAAGAATATTTGCTTAATATATACATAAACATATCACACTGAGGAAGAAATACTCATAACTATTGTATAACTGTATTTGGTCACATTGTTGTAACTAATATTTAAAACTACCTTTCTCCACTGCACATTCCATGTCTCCTTTGCCCTCAGCAAGCACCTAAGCTGGTCCTGATGACTTGTCTGTATTGGCTATCTATTACAGCATGACAAAATACCCGCAACCCCCAGTAAACATTATTACCTCACAGTTTTTGTAAATCAGAAATCTGGGAGTGACCTAATTGGGTGATTCTGGCTCAGGGTTTCCTGAGACATCAGCCAGGGTTGCAGTAATCTGAAAGCTTGATGGAAGCCATCTCAGTCCATTTGTGTTACTATAAAGGAATGCCTGAGGCCATTTATTAAAAAAAAAAAAAGGTTTATTTGGCTCATGGTTCTGCAACATCTGCTTCTGGTGAGGGTCCCAAGCTGCTTCTATTCATGGCAGAAAGTGAGCAGAATTAGGCATGTGCAGAGATCATATACTGAGAGAAGAAGTGAGAGAGTTGGGTAGGGAGGTACCAGGTTCTTTTAAACAACCAGCTCTCCTGGGAACTAGTAGAGCAATAGAGCAAGAACTCACTCACTACCATGAGGATAGCACCAAGACATTCATGAAGGATCTGCTCCCATAACTCAAACACCTCCCACTAAGCCTCACCTCCATCACTGGGGATCAGATTTCAACATGAGGTTTGGAGGGTCAAATATCCAAACTATAGCAGAAGCTGAGCACTTGATTCCAAGATGGTTTGTTCCTATGGCTTTTAACAGAAGCCTCAGTCCTTGCATAATGTTGGACAGAGGCCTTGATTTCTCACTACATGGAATTCCCCATAAAGCTTGAGTGTTCTTACAGCATGTCTTCTGTCCTACCCCTGAGATTGAGCAAGGAAGACCCAAGTTACTAAAATCTTTAGACTCAAGATACTAAATCTGCTCCACGCTCAAGGGAAGAGGGACCAAGTTCTACCTCTTGGAGGGAGGGATATCAAAGAATTTGAGGACGTATTTCAAAAGCACTGTGGTCTTCATGATTAGCTCACATAGATTATTTTAATAGCTTTCTTGTTGTTCTTTTTTTTTTTTTTTTGAGACAGAGTCTCACTTTGTTGCCCGGACTAGAGTGCCGTGGCATCAGCCTAGTTCACAGAAACCTCAAACTCCTGGGCTCAAGGGATCCTCCTGCCTCAGCCCCCCGGGTAGCTGGGACTACAGGCATGCGCCACCAAGCCCGGCTAATTTTTTTTATTTTTATTTTTTTCAGTTGGCCAATTAATTTCTTTGTATTTTTAGTAGAGACAGGGTCTCGCTCTTGCTCAGGCTGGTTTTGAACTCCTGATCTTGAGCGCTCCGCCTGCCTCGGCCTCCCAGAGTGATAGGATTACAGGCATGAGCCACCGCGCCTAGCCTGTTCTTTACGATTCTTGTGGAAACAACTATAGCTCTTTCTGCACCCAACAACTAAAGTAATTATTTAAAATGTAAATCAAATGATTTAGCTTCCTTGATTGAAGATTTTCCGTGGCTTCCCATTACATGTAAAATGAAATCTAATGGCTACGAATGCCAATAGACTCTTATGAGCTGACATCTGCCAATCTCAGTGACTTCAGTTCCTACCAATTTCACTGTCATTTTCTAAGCTCTAGCCCAGAGTTTCTCAATCTCGACATTACTGACATATTTTGGGCCAGATAATTCTTTCGTCTAGGGGTCTATCCTGTACATTGTTGGATGTTTGTCAGCCTTTCAGGCTTCCACCCACTAAATGCCAGTAGCACCTCTCCTGTTACAATAATCAAGAATGCCTCCACGCATTGCTAAATGTCCCTTGTGTGACAACTCATCCCTGCTTGAGAACCACTATTCTAGCTGTACAGGCCATCCCCATGTCCCTGGAATGTGATGATCTTCTTTATCATATATTTTACTATTTTAACATGACTACACATTTATTTGTTTATGTTTTTATTGTCTATCTCATCTTTTATGACTACAAATGCCATGAGAATAGGGCTTTATCTCTTTCGTTCATTCTGGTATCCCCAGTGCCTGCAACTGTGCTTGTCACATACCAAAAGCTCAATGCATATTTATATTACATAATAAATGAATGCTCCCCTAAATGTGGAATTCATTAGTGTCCCTGCCTTCCCTTCACCTATTCAATTTTTTTTTTTTTACCTGAAAAACCCAACTCAAAAGCCACCTCTCCCAGGAATCCTTAAAAGAATGGGGGACCTGCAGCCTTGGGACCATATGTGGCCTTCTGGATCCTTGAGTGTGGCCTTTTGACTGAATCCAAATTTTGCAGAAAAAATCCTTTTAATAAAGGATTAAATAAAGGGATTAATAAAGGGATTTGTTCTGTGAAGTTTGGATTCTGTTGAGGGGCCGCACTTGGGGATCTGGAGGGCCAGATGTGGACCCAAGGCTGCAGGTTCCCCCAAAAAACATTGCTTATATCACGGTTAAATACATGTTTATTTTACCCTATTTATACATGTACCTTCTCTTCTGGCCTATAAACAACTTGTGTCTCTAGCACATTGCCTGATATCCCAGCAATGGGTTTTTTGAAAGACTGAAATGATTTACTCTGATATATACACATGCACGAGCACACACACACTCACATATATATGTAATTATGGTTAACAGAATATTACAATTTGAAAATTAAGACCACAAAGGAAGAGGAGGTCAATATGATGTTTGTAAGGTTAGTATACTTGCATTGTTAGGTAGCAAATTAGACAATGAGCTTCCTGGAATTCAGGACAAAAAAAAATGAAACCATAAAAATTTACATAAAATGTATCAAAAAGTTTATTATTTAAGAGAAAAATGTTTTCCAAGACCAAATTCAGAACTGCATTTCTAATATATAAAGATATATATGAGGTGACGCAGTCCTCTAATTAGGGTTTATAATACATACCAGAACATTTTCTATAAGGCTCTGTAAGCAAAATAACGACCCCCCAAGGATACCTACTTCCTAATCCCTGGAAATGTGATTATTTCATTATATGGAAAAATGGTAAATATTACCTTATATGCCAAAAAGTGTGATTAAAGATCTAGAGATGGGAAGATTATCCTGAATCCAGGATAATCTGGTGATTCCCCAAACCTAATCACAAGTACTTTTACAGAAGGGAGGCAGAGGTAAATATTACTACAGAGAAAAACGTGATGTACAGAAGAGGAAAAGGCTTTGCAGATGCTGTGCCGCTGGCTTTGAAGATAGAGTACGTGTCCATAAACCAAGTAATGGAAGGAACGTGGCTCTAGAAGCTGGAAGGATTCTCCCCTTCAGCCACCTAAGGACACACAGCCCCGCCGACACCTTGACTTTAGCCCGGTGGTACTGAAGTCTGACTTCTTCCCTCCAGAGCCTTAGGAGAATAAATTGTGTGGTTTTAAACCACTAAGTTTGTGGTAATTCATTACATAAACCATAGGAAACTAATACAGGCTCTTTATTTTAATGACCTATTATAATAAAGCTGATATCAAAGTACAACTTTGTGTGTAATTTTGAAGTGAATATCATTTTGTAGCAGGTTAAGTAATACTGCCAAATTGTAAAAGAAATGCAAACATAAGCCTTTTAACCTAGAAGTGAGAATTAATCTGTATCTTTTAAGGTACCTCTTATTCATATAGATTTGGGGTAATAGAAGCTATTTATTCAAGCGAAATTAATGAAGAATAGAAAGTATAACTAATGGACCTTAATCACCATGAATAAAATCAATAATAGAATACTCTAACTAACTACACCTATACCCAAAGAGAACAAAAAATATTTTACTAGGGAGAATAAGGGAGTTACCTGACTTTCAAGCATGAGGTTTTCATAATTTCATTGGGATTCTCTTTTCATCTTTCAATCTGCTTTCCTGACAAATGCCTACTATAAAATGCAGAGCATCAAATTCCTGATAATAGATCTACAAAAATGTGGCCATCAGGACAGTTATTCTGCCATTTGTTGAGGGTAATAAAGCAGTCCTGCTTATTGATCTTGTTGTTTCATTAAGTAGAAATGCCCCCAAGGACAGTTACAGAGCAAAGAGGAACCAGACCAAGCATGGAAACAAATGAAGGACTTGTAAATAAAACTTGTCATCCCAGCATCTGTACACAATAATTAAACATCTTGGGATTTGGGTATTTTATCTTTACGGGCATCATTTCAGCAAAGGTATTTCTGTATGTTTATCACATAACTAAGAGATATTGCTTTTTGATATCAAGAGGAAAAATGAATTTTGACAACATATTATTGTATTAAAATAGAAGGCACTGAGAATAAAAATCTAATAATGATAAATGAAATACCAGACATAGGAGGAGGTATCATGCAATGTTTGACAATAAGGATGCTGGAACCAGGTGGATTTGTATAATATTATATTTGAATCCAAGACCAGCACTTGCTATCTGTTCTATGTTAGATAAGTCATTGAACCTCCCTCAGCCTCAGGTTTTAATTTATAAAATGTGCCTAACAATACTAATACCTCTTCAATGGTTTTTGTTCTTGTTTTTGTTTGCAAAAACACATTTTATCTGCTTAGCAACCCTCCTGGAACATAACAAATGTTCAATAAGTGGGCATTATAGTGGTCTAAATTGTTAGTGGTTAATATTAATATATACAATATTCTTATCTTTAAAAAATAAGAAACTGGTCTATATGATATCAAAACCTTCCTCAAACACTAACATTTTGTGTCTCTGCAACTTTAATGGGATGTAGGTCCTATGTTTCTAAGCGATTAGAAGGTGGCAAAAGATTGGAACCAAGTATGTAGGGATGCAATAGTAGGTAATGCCCACTGACCATACTCAGGTGGTGAGAGTCCTTGCTTCCCTATCCAGGTCCTCTTGGAGGTAGGAGAGGGCACTGTGTGAGTCTCTTCTGCTCAGGCTCTACCCCTAGTGATTGATTATAGCATTCATTGCTATGCTTAATAAACATTTGGTTCTTTTTTCCTTCTAGCCCAGGGAAGTCTGAATTTCGTGACCCTTTTGTGACTGGGTAGCGCCATATTATTATTTCTGACCAAGGAATTGTTAGCAAATATTGCATGTGCCCACTTGGAACTGGAGTATTTAATTGCTCATGTGAGATTTTCCAGAGTACATTTTCACTCTGTGATGGCAAATTTCAAGATAATGGCTTCTCCATCAGTACATTATTAGAGCAAGATGACACCAAGAAAAGCTCCCAGCATGCTTAATGCATAAATCTTTGTTATTTTAAGCCACTGAGATTTTTGAGGTTGCTCCTTATCACAGTATAATTTATACTATCTTGACTGATACAGAATTGTATGCCTAGAAGTGAGGTGACACCACAGCAAATAGTCTAAAGAATGTGCCATTAGCTTTGGGATCAGGTGGTGGGTGGGAAGGAAACTATTCTGAGGAGTTAGCATCGTTGCCACATGGTATGCTGGGGAAACATTTGGTAGCACTGATGTCCATAATAACTTGGAAGGATAGTCACGTACTTAATGAAATTTTAGCAATAGGGAAGAGGTAGAAAAACGACATTATTAGTATGTATTGGTTGCTGGTGGCTGTATTCAGCAAGGTGTCAGAAAAAAGGAAAAGAACAAGAGAAATGAATTGGCCAGGTTTCAAGAAGGAATGAAAGAGAATAGCGAGCACCCACAATACAATGTTTTAAGTGTAATGGAAACATTGTTTCTCAGCCTCTAATAGTGAAAGATAAAATTGAGAAAGGCTTTGAATGGCAAAAGTTTAAAACTTAGATTTGCAGCAAGAATCAAATCAGGGTGTGGCTATTACACTGACTGTTAACAAACCTCTAAATGGTTTACGGTAGAGCTGAGTGAATTATTTCAATTAGATAAAATGGCTTAGAGGGGGCAAAGGGCTAACTGTGACTCTCCCAACAAAGCCTCATAGGTTCGAAATGTCTTCAACCAAGTGGAGAGGCAGAGGCATGGAGAAAGCTGGGAAAGAAATGCACCATACACAAGAATGGGTCTCAAAAAGAATTTTGAGTGTGATTATTGGCAAATAGAACAGAGTGGAATCAACTACATACAAGTAACTTTCTAAGTT
Organism: Lepilemur ruficaudatus; assembly: GCA_963574885.1. NCBI lineage: Eukaryota > Metazoa > Chordata > Mammalia > Primates > Lepilemuridae > Lepilemur > Lepilemur ruficaudatus. The sequence goes on along the minus strand of CAUYRT010027897.1, from coordinate 340 downwards.
TTTAAGTGAGTTCTTTGCCAAAAGAATCGATTTTCTATGCTAAAGGGGACATGTTTGCTCAAGGCTTAAAATAACTTGTGGGCCCTGAAACTTCTATGGGAGAAATGCACGTTAAGAAATCTGCTCAGGCCCCAAGGAGGGCACAGCCTCAACACCCTTCTTAGATGTGACCAAAAAGGATAACGGAAAATGAATGATATTCTGTAATATAGAGCCATGGTTCATGCTGAAAATAGACAAGGGAGCCCTTTTGTGAGCAGAATTTGAGTCTCATCAGGGAATATTCCCTTCCCACATAGGTGGCCCTCAAGGTGTCTGTCCAGGAGGATATGAGAATTGC
>CAUYRT010027894.1:0-43633 GCA_963574885.1 Lepilemur ruficaudatus | reverse complement strand
GCAACACATTGAGACTCCACTTCAAAAAATATAATAAAATAAACTAAGACCAAAAAAAGACTAACCCTTGAGTATGATCAAAATGTGATACTAGGCCGGGTGCGGTGGCTCATGCCTGTAATCCTAGCACTCTGGGAGGCTGAGGCAGGCGGATTGCTCAAGGTCAGGAGTTCAAAACCAGTCTGAGCAAGAGCGAGACCCCATCTCTACTATAAATAGAAAGAAATTAATTGGCCAACTAAAAGTATATAGAAAAAATTAGCCGGGCATGGTGGCGCATGCCTGTAGTCCCAGCTACTTGGGAGGCTGAGGCAGTAGGATCGCTTGAGCCCAGGAGTTTGAGGTTGCTGTGAGCTAGGCTGACGCCACGGCACTCACTCTAGCCCGGGCAACACAGTGAAACTCTGTCTCAAAAAAAAAAAAATAGTCTCTATCCTTCCATATATTTACAAGTATTCCTGTCTTTATTGAGTCCATTTTGGGATTTCTATATGAGAGAAGTAAAAGAGAAAGTGAAGAAATATATAATACATACAATGAAACAAAAACCTCTTCATGTATTAGTGCTATAAAGAAACATGTTAGGCATTAATGATAAAAGCCAACTTCCAGAGGTGTTGTAAAATGTGTTTTCACCAAGTACTAAACTGAATACTTTTCTAGGACTATGCCTAGGTCTTTAAGGTCCACCTTATAGCTTATGCCTCATTTTGTACCCAATTCATTTTCCTTCAAACGCATTCAAATGCCAAGAATTATTTTAAGATAAAAAATTTGCTTAAATAGCAGAATTGGCGTGCTCTAATTTATTCAATCTAAAAAATATTAGTTGATGAGATTTATAAGACATGAGCCTCTACCACATCCATTTGGGGGTTTGCTTTATGGAAAATGGATGCTAAGAAAATACAAAGTTTGCCCCTTTGGTTAAAGGATAGCCATGACATGGTAGGCTTTTATCCCATGAGTTATAATTTTCTTTTATTTTCTTTGTCTAATTTTCTTTTGCCTCTGACAGAGACTGTACAAGGAAAACTATGAGAAGACAAAAGCAAGGAGCATGAACTACTGCGAGACCCCCAGATACCAACTTGACACTCTGCTGAAGAACTTCAGTGAGGTGCAAAAGAGCACGCTTACCCCTGGGGTTGCAGGGCTGTCCTACTGTTTGACAGATAATTGTTAACTTCATTTATGTGTGTTTTCTTTCTCAGGCTAAATATAAAGATTCGTATGAAAAGAATATTTTGGGACATTACGTAGGCAGTTTTGAGGACCCGTATTACACACACTGCATGAAAGTTTCAGCTCAAAACAGCGACGTAAGTTTGAAGACAATGGTTCATGCCTCACAGTGACATTGTCTGGGAGCAATAACAATCACGATCTCTTTGTTTTTTCTCATTACAGAAAAGTTACAAAGCAGAATATGAAGAAGATAAAGGGAAGTGCTATTTCCCTCAGACTATAACACAAGAATATGAAGCCATCAAGAAGCTAGACCAATGTAAAGATGTAAGTCAACTGCCCTGAATTCTTGAAATTGGGTTTGGGATTGTTGTGACATCTAGTGGTAAATTTAGCAGGAGTTTAAATGCTAACATCTAGTTGCTAGTAGGAGATACTCAATTTTAAATTTTTTGGGGGGTGGTGTGGAATTGAGGAACATGACAGTTACTACAAAGAGATCTGTTTGTTACAAGATAATTTCCGGTTTTGTGAATCTTTATTTCCATTAGTGTGCATATATATATGAATTTGGAGTAAAAGGAGGATGTGCAGGTTTGTGAGAGATACGTGTCAACACATTTGCACGGGGTGCTAGCACGTGCCACGCACTGTCCTTGATGCTGGGAAAGAATAGGGAGTAGGTGGGATGCCTTGCACAGCTTCCACTGGAGTAGAAGAGACAAACAATAAACTCAGGAAGAGACAAACAATAAACTCAGGAAAAGAGCACAGAAACAAGGAAGATATCAGGCAATGACACAAAAATGAATATAGGAGGCATTAAAACAGGCTGATGTGAGAGAGAATGACTGGATGGGCACCTTAGTTTGGGTGGTCGAGGAAGGGCTAGGACAGGAATGTCCAGCCATGCCAGGCCAAGGAAAGAGCAGTAGGAAGAACAGCCTAAGGTGAGAACAAGCCCAGCATTTAAGGAGTTGAAAGGATGAGATGGCTGAAATGTGTTGGGGGGAGGGGCGAGTAGCAAGAGGGCAAGAGGTGGTAGGAGAGGAAGGAGAGGGACAGGGTCCGCAGGGTTCATGAGCCGAGGTACAGTTTAGGCTGAATACCAAGTTCAGGGGAGAGCCATGGTAAGGCTTCAGCAGGGGGAGGTTAATCTGGTTGCTGAGTTGCAGCCGGCAGACCAGAGGCAACTTCAGGAGCGAGGAAGAGAAGGGGTGGGAGAAAGAAAGGAAAGAGAGAGAAAGAAAGTAAGAACATATCAACCAAGTTCAGGGACAAAACAAACTGTATTTTTCATGGAAACTTTTTATGTGTTAGTGTGTATATAAATAAGAATATAAAGATATAAGATGTCGCTAAAGAACATCTTCTTTTCTAGCATACCTACAAAGTTCATCCAGATAAGACCAAGTTCACAGCAGTCACTGATACTCCTGTCCTGTTGCAAGCCCAGCTCAACACGAAACAGCTCAGTGATGTGAGTGCATTGATTTATGCAAGTGGGGGTGACCCAGAGCGCTTTGCTTAATTTGCATGTTTGCTCTTCATGGACTCATCTACCATTCCAATAATGTCATTTTTAAAGATTTGTTTAATAAAATACAGATGAAGCTGCTAGGTTGAATTGTAGCCTGAGGAAAATAGTGTTAGACAATAATAAAAATAACTACTATTTCTTCAATAACTCATTGATTTTTAATGGGAACATCTCACTTATTCATTAGGACCTGTCACATGCACACTAAAATTTCATGCCAATTTAAATAAACAGTGAAAACAAAATTATCCACTTGAGTAGGTAACAAGGCAAGCATTTCCCATTCTTCAGTTTGCCGACAAAGACAAGAGCACAGGAACAAGAAAGACATCAGACAATGATAAGAAAACGAATATAGAATGATGCTACAGAGTTAAAATGGGATGGTGTCAGAGAGAGAGACTGGATGGGCATTAGATTGGGTGATCAAGGAAGGTCGAAGGCAGGGATGATCCAACCACGCCAAGATTAGAGGAAGGGCAGCAGTGCTTCCCAGACATTCACATTCATGTGGTCACCTGCTGACCCTCTTGCAGTGCAGATTCTGAGTCAATACGTCTGGAAGGGCCTCTGTACTCTGACTTTCCAATAAGCTCCTACGTGGTGCTGCTGCTGTGATCAGTAGACCATACTTTGAGTAGCAAGGTGCTAACACAGCTAAGTCCTGAAGTAGCACACCTTTCTCAGGATAAGGAAATGAAATATACAGTTTGTCCTACTATACAGTGTGTCTTAGAAACACAAATTAGCTCACATGCGATTGGTAAAGAGGGGAATGGCATCAGCGTAACATGGAAGTCACATTAGTTCATATGCAATTTTCCTAGTATGTTAATATTTTGTGTCCCAGTGAGGAACAGCTAAACACTAACCACCCTGACCCAGCTAAGCTCAGCAAGCTGCAGAGGCTACAGTGCTGTATGTGCTGCCCAGTCACCAACACTTTTCTTATCGGCCTGGATAGGCCACAGGCTCTGTCTTGGACATGTGTCTTGCACAGTTCTTTTCAATCTTGTACATTTTGCTTTTGGTTCCAAAATTCACCAGCTTCTTTCCTTCTTTATACTTTTTTCCTTCTGCCTAAAAACACCTTTAACAAATTTAAATAAAGTCCTCTGTTTAATACTTTAAATAAGAATTTATTTATCTTTTAAACTGTGCTAGTATAATATTTTATTTAGAATTATTACTGGTTTTTGTTAGGGCTCTGACTACAGAATTTCATGCCCTCCAGACACACCCTAGCAGTGTAGATCAGATATGTGTTTCCTGTGTACACACACACATATACTGTAATAGCACCACACACACACATACACACACACACACACACACACACACACTGTAATAGCACCCACAACATGAGAACCCAAAGTTTGGTTACACAATAGTCCCTCCTTATCCACAGTTTTGCTTTCCGCAGCATCAGTTACTTGAGGTCAATCATGGTCCAAAAATATTGAATGGAAAATTCCAGAAAGAAACCATTCATAAGTTTTAAATTGTGTGCTGTTCTTAGTGTGATGAAATCTTACACCATCCCCCTCTTTCCCTTCTTTTATGACAAGAAGAACAGTGAGCACAGTGCAATAAGGTACTTTGAGAGACACAGAGAGAGACCACATTCACATAACCTTTATTACAATAATTGTTCTATCTTATTATTAGGTATTATTGTTAATTTCTTACTGTGCCTAATTTATAAATTAAACTTTATCATAGGTATGCATGTATAGGAAAAAACAGTATATATAGGGTTCGATGCTGCCCGTGGTTTCAAGCATCCATGGGGGATCGTGAAACGTATCCCCTGAGGATCAAGGGGCACTACTGTACCACAATCCCTAAAAGAGGGAGTGAGATTTCTGATCCCCTGCTAGACTTCGACGGGATTGGCTATCTCTGAGGCATTTTTCTAAAAAGGATACAAATACCTTAGTGATATATGCTGTCCTACATTAATTCAAGGAAGTTCCTACCCTGAATTGTTTGAATATCCTTTATTGTTTTTCAGCTGAATTACAAAGCGAAACATGAAGGCGAGAAGTTCAAGTGCCATGTCCCAGCAGATGCTCCAGAATTTATCCAACATAGAGTCAACGCTTATAATCTGAGTGATGTAAGTACCAAAGCCGCAGGAGCCTATGTTTGGTGTGCATGAAAAGAGAAAATGTTATAGGCATTTAAAAAAATAAGATTAGGAATTATGTAAATAAACAACTACTGAGGTTGATATCAGAATATAAGTGGAGCTTTTAAGGCCAAATGCTCTGAAGACTCTTACTTAGCTATCAGATTTCATTTTCTGCAGTGTCTTATTGTCAGCAGCATTCTCTCAATTACCCCTCTGCTAATCCTTTTTACAAGAGCTTTACAAGATCTCTCCCATGTAAATGTCACATTTCACCTTCTCCAAGTGGTTGTCATTTTATATTATCCTTTATATATCAGGATAGCAAAATCTTTAGAAAGTTTACAGAACATTTAAAAGAGTATATTATACTTATTTAGTGGTAGGGAGAAAGAAAGTGGAGGACAGATAAATCAATAGTTGTGCTACCATTTGGTAAATATCATTTTTTTAAAATTTTCACTGGATTCATCTGTCTTCAATGTTGTTCTTATAACTCTTGTGCTGAATTTCTCCTGTCCAGAATGTTTATAAGCTAGACTGGGAGAAGAGCAAAGCCAAGAAGTTCGACATTAAAGTGGACGCCATTCCCCTGCTGGCAGCCAAAGCCAACAGCAGGATCGCCAGTGATGTGAGTAGGGCCCGGGGACCTGGGCAGGGCATCCGCAAGGATGACGTTTCCTGGCGAGTGGGACCTGGCATGTGTGATGTCTTTGCAGGTGATGTACAAGAAAGACTATGAGAAAAACAAAGGGAAGATGATTGGAGCCCTCAGCATCGAGGACGATCCCAAGATGCTGCACTCGTTGAAAACGGCCAAAAACCAGAGTGACGTGAGTGTCTTTGCAAATCTGTCTTGTTGTTAAGATGTCTTCCCTGTTAACATGCCCAAGGGTAGGGTTGTGTAAAAGGATTTCACACACACATGGCTCTAGCATATTCCCAAAAATCTGCTATCAGGAACTTTAGAATGATTCTTCAGATTCTTGCACCTCTCACATTTGAGGAGAGAAATTACTGATTTGTACTTGATGTCCATTTTGCTTTGAAAAATGTATCCATCAATGTTTAATAGAATATTGATTGTAATTCTCAAAACCTTTTGGAAAACATCACCATCTTCTAATTGAAAAATATTTTGTAAATGATAATTTTGGAACTATACTTTGGAAGAAATTCATGAGTCAAATAAAAAAAATCTTAATTGCTTTTTATTGACTTTAGTAATTAATGTTGGTCTAGATCCTAGAAAAATACTCCATTGATTATAAGTTCCTTTGAGAATCTGATAAAAGAATTGGACTCTCTATCTAGAAAATAAACATTTTTTTCATGCCTTTTGCCTGAATTTCAGGGAACTCATGGCTTCCTTAAGTCTTGTTTGTGGGTCATGTATCATTTTCCAGTTAAAATTCTTATTACTGGCTGGGTACAGTGGCTCACGCCTGTAATCCTTGCACTCTGGGAGATCAAAGTGAGAAGATCGCTTGAGCTCAGGAGTTCGAGACTAGCCTGAGCAAGAGCAAGACCTCATCTCTACTAAAAATAGAAAAATTAGCTGGGCATCATGGGGCACACCTGTAACATCAGCTACTCAGAAGGCTGAGGCAAGAGGATCGCTCGAGCCCAGAAGTTTGAGGCTACAGTGAGCTATGATGATGCCACTGCACTCTAGCCTCGGGCAATGGAGTCAGACTCTGTCTTTAAAAAAAATAAATTCTATTACAGAGAGACAAACATTTACTATTGCAAATTACAGTATATTCTGTGTTTTAAAAAATGTTTAAAGAATCCCTTAAGCGTGGTAAGAATATTCAACATAGCTTACAGATATTAGTTCTTCATGACAAAAGAGAAGGGTGTTTGTATCATTTAATTTTAACCATGTGTTCATATAATGTTCTACCTTCTTCAACTCATTTTGCATTTACTTTGTAGTCAGACAGCACTGTAAAACATCCAATTCAGTAATTTTCTCTAGTAACTTCACACTGAATTATGTCAGTATATAGCAACTTACTTATCACATAACCCATCAGAATCTATCACAGACCCCAACATTAGGCACATAATAACTGTTCAACAAAAGTTTGTTAATTGGGTGATGTTGGTGACCAAAAGAGACAGTAAATTAGTCCTTCTCTTGCAATATCCAAGCAAAAATACTAAGCTGCAGGTATAGAACATGTGTAGCTTTTTAAAAAGGATCTTTTAAAGCCATTTGGATGGTTGACAACATTTCATATGTGCTGGTATGTGTTTGCTGGTGTGCACATGAACAAAAGAGTCAAAACAATTTTGTCAAAAACACTTCCACACACCAACTGCTGTTGCAACACTGCTTTATCAGTTTATTCCTAATAAAAACAATTTTTTCCGGTGTTCCCTATCAGAAAGTTCCCATATTTTACTTTTATAAACCATGGTCTAGACTTTAAGTGAAAAATGTACTCAGTGAAAGTGACTACCCACAAAATATGAGAAGGAAGATCAATTTCTCTAAGAAAGCTAAAAGGTAGATCACATGCAAAAGGAATTACCACAGAAGGTTTGTGATGCGCGTCTGTGTACTTGCTAACTCGGGTCCCGTCTTTAACATGTATGTAATTATGGGGAGATAGGATGAGTTTAGAATTTTTCTAAAGGCAGTGGGTCAGAATTTTTCTGTCTGTTAAGGTAATTGGTGAGTGGAAATGATGAAGCTGGGAACTCGACCTAATTAGCACCTTGTCCAACCCTTGCAGAAAACCAGCCCATGAAGGTATCTCCTGAGGCCCAGTTGGGACATTTGGTTTATGAGAACACTGTGCATAAGGGCCAAGGTTACTTTAATGGCTCATTTTCACAAACTTTCCTCCTTTGAGGTCTTTTAACTGCTGCAATCTGAAGCTTCTTTTAAATTGTTAACAAAATTAAAGTTGGTATGAAAAAAACCTTTGGGATTCTCAGTGGGGCTTATCTACCGTCAGGAATACAATAGGTTGAAAAATCAGCAACTATCCATTTTTAAATGATTCCATAAAGCCAACAAGCTAGGTCTATAGCCCCTCTGTATGCAGTAGTCATTTTATAAAATCATATTGTCATGTGATTGTCATTAATTTAAAAAATACTTCTTTATTGGAAAACTCCTCAAAGGTTAGTTTATATTAATAGAAATAACACTTGTTAGTGGTCCTTAAGAAATATTGTTTTAAAAAAAATTCCCAGCAGGAGCTGTAGCCTTTTCTCATGTCTGCTGTGACTCTGACAGTTGCTCTTTGGTTTGGGAAGATCTATGTATGATTTTCTGGGGTGGGGTGGGGGTGGGTTTCAATGATGTGTAACATATGAACAACTTTCGGGGCAAAATAACTAATCACATGTTGGATCTGTTTCCATGACTCATATTTATTGTTTATGAGAGATTTCTGTGCTTTTCTGGAAATCCATGGAGGGAGAATTTGTGGTAATAAATGCTAATTTCCTATTCACAGCGTGAATATCGAAAAGACTATGAAAAGTCCAAAACTGTCTACACGGCACCTCTTGATATGCTCCAAGTCACCCAGGCTAAGAAATCTCAGGCAATTGCCAGCGACGTGGACTATAAGAACATCTTACACAATTACAGCTACCCCCCGGATAGCGTCAACGTGGACCTCGCCAAGAAGGCTTATGCACTGCAGAGTGACGTGAGTAACCAGGTTTTCTCTAGTCCCTCTTTTGAAGGTGGAAACTGAAAAGGACTTCTAAGTTGAGTGAAGTTTTGGCACTTCTCAGAGGTATCTGCATTGTCCTCTGTATGTAACCAAGTATGTGATGGGAAAATGAGCCTTGTGGTTCTGTAAGACCCCACACTTCAGGGTTGGGGAGACTGGGGTCTGGCATGCACTCCATCACTATTTCCCTCTGGGAAAGTTACCAACCTTACCGAGTCTGCAGTCCTCCTCTGTAAAATGGAAATAAAACAAAAAAATTGTTTGGAGGATTTAAATGCATGCAAAATACTTAGCGTGGTGCCAGGCCCTGGTGAGCTCTCAATAAATGTGTACTATTATTATCGTCACCATCATTATAATCATCACATTCATAGTTATCAATGATTTTTTTACTTAGATAGCTATTTTGTCTAAAAAGAAAATATATCATTTCCAACATCAGTTTTTATAATAACTGGGTTTTTTTTCCCCACAGATCAAAATTCCTTTAGGCAAATTAATTTGTCTGAGCTACCCAACTGAATATTTTATACTAACAACTCTTTTTTTAAAATGTGGTGAAATACACATAAAAAATTTGCCATCTTTACCATTTTTGAGTCTACAGTTCAGGTGTGTTATGTATATTCACATTATTGTGCAACCTATCTCCAGAACTTTTTCATCTTCCAAAACTGAAACTCTATATTCATTAAATGACAACTCCCATCTTCCTTCTTCCCTTAGCATGTGGCAACTGCCACTCTACTTTTTGTTTCTATGAATTTGACTTCTTTATGTACCTCATATATGTGAAATCATACAGTGTTTGTCTTTTTGTGACTGGCTTATTTCACTTAACATAATGTCCTCAAGTTTCATCCACGTTGTAGCATGTGTCAGAATTTCCCTTCTTTTTAAAGGCTGAATAATATTCCTTTGTATGTACGCACCGTATTTTGTTTATCCATTCACTGTTGGTGGACATTTGAGTTGCTTCAGCCCTTTAGCTATTTTGAATAATGGTGCTATGAATGTGGGTACAAATGTCTCTTTGAGATCCTGCTTTCAGTTCTTTTGGGTGTATACCCAGAAGTTGAGTTGTTGGATCATATCGTAGCTCTATTTGTACTTTTTTGAGGGGCCACCATACTGTCTTCCATACTGGCTACACAATTTCACGTTCCCACCGCTAACAATTTTATTTTATGCATTGTTATCCTACTTGTTGTTTGTTTAATTGTGCTGGGTTTCTTCATCCCAAATAGATTGTAAGCCTCTCAAGGGCAGGATCCAATTGCTTTCTTGATTTTTCATTCTAATTAAAAGGCCCACACTAAAGAACAACAATTTGGATTTTGTATCTAGGGTATAAGTTATAGCTATCATCTATCGTCAGACCTATCTCTTGAATAGGAACAATTCCAAATAGTAACTGCTCCCTTAAACAAATTAATGAGTGCAACTATTTTAAAGTGTTTTATCAGGCAAAGTAGAGACACTCCAAAGTTGACTAGTACTCAGGAAGGACCATGTGTGCAAACATTTAGTATAAATAATTAGTATCAAGTCTTATCTAATAAAAAATGAGCAAAATTATCTTCCTTCCATGTAGCCTGTAGTTCTAACTTGACCATGGAAACGTAATAGTTAGAGTTCCAGGGAGCAAACATCTCATATTTGATGATCTAAATAGAACAATTTCATTTATGTTTTGAAATGCAGCTTTGAATTGAGCATTTTCCAGATTGGAATTAGAGGTCCACATACTTCCCATTAAGTTGGAAATAAGGATGATATGAAATACAAGCCAGTTATAAGAAAAGCAAAAACCTAAGGGCTGTTAAGATCTATCACCACAAAAAAATATATAAAACAAGCTTAATGTCTGGAAGTTGGTCAGAAATCATAAAAACATCATTTTGGGTAAAATGTTAATGATTTTTTGTAATAAGGATGACACTGAGCAGAGAAATGTAACCTTTCTCTTGGTGTTTTAGGTTGACTACAAAGCCGACTACAACAGCTGGATGAAAGGCTGTGGCTGGGTGCCTTTTGGCTCCTTAGAAATGGAAAAAGTGAAGCGAGCCTCAGACATCCTTAATGAGGTAAAGCCACAGGGTGTGTCTGAGGGAGAGTTGTATTAGTAAATATGTTGTGTTAAAACCCTCAGAGCCAATGGGAAGTGCCTCCTTTTTTTTTATTTCAAAATTTTACAGTGGTACATGAATTTAGGTTACATATATTGCCTTTGCACCACCCGAGTCAGAGCTACGAGCATGCCCATCCCCCAGACAGTGCACACCACACCCATTAGGTGTGCATTTGCCTATCCCCCTTCCGCCTCCCACCTGCTTAACGCCAATAGCTCCTTGACTGGTTCAGTCTCTAGTCATTGTTGCTGAGGAAAAGAACTTAACCACATGCATATGAATTATCCAGGTAGACAAGTACAAACCATTATATTACCAAAATCATTTATGTTAGCCATTCAAGACAGAAATATTTTTAACAACTTTATTGAAGTCTAATTTGCATACCATAAAATTCACCTGTGTTACCTTGACAAGTTTAAATAAATTGCTATCATTGTGCAGTCATCATTGCAATTGGATTTTAAAAATGCTTCTAGCACCCCAGAAAGCTTCCTCAAAAAAATTCCTGCTCTCACCTTCAGGCCCAGCAACCACTGATTTGCATCCTGTATCTAAAGTTTTACCTTTTCTAGAAACTTCTTTTGTATCTGGCTTCTTTCACTTTGCATAATGTTTCAGAGGCTCATCCACATTTCTGCATGTGCTTGTATAATTCATTCCTTTTTATTTATTATATTCTTTGTATGGATATACATGCTACATTTTTATTATCTCTTTGCCAGTTGGTAGACATGTGGATTGTTTCCAATTTTCGGTGATTATGAATAATTCGGCTGTTATAGAAATCTTCTTTGAAGAATTATACCCTATGTCATGTTCTGGATGACTTTGAAGTAGTATATAAATTATTATCCAGTCTAAGAAAAAACAGTGATGATCTTGAGGCTCGTAAAGCAGCAAGGTTATCTGTCCCTCCTCTGTCAACCGCTGAAAATTCTCGCTGTTGTCAGGCGAATACATCATCAAGGAGGACAGACTATAGAAAGGACAGAGGAGCTGAATGAAGGTTGTCTTCCACATTCAAGATTTTGTTGTTCTTGTTTGCTGCTTTTATTTGTTTTTGGTGAAAAACCATTTTGTCTGCTGAGAGATCTTTCAGAAAACGTTCTTCTGGGTTGGTGGTTTTCAGAAGTCTGAAAGAGCAACGTTACTATATATGCAGAAGTGGGATGTATAATACACATGAAGCAAGAGGACTGGGAAAATAAACAGAGCAGAATGTAGGGACAAAGGCAGCTAGCAGTTGCCAGCTCCCAGTTGGCATAGCTCCCCGAGGTCCACTCCTGTGTGCCTCTTCCGCGCTCTAGGGATAACTATGCGATAACCACAGTAAGGCTCAAAAAGCCAAGGTGCTGCCTCTCTTATTAATAATCCCTACCTGTTGCCCTACTTGCTCAGTTCCTCCTCCCTCAACTGCAGAGCTGCTTTATGCCAGTTGTTGATGGGGTAACAGGAACAATGACATTCCTGAGAACGTGTTAGTGTCACGGAAGGACACTCCAAATCTCCTTGCTTGCTTTTCTGTTAAGCCTTTGGAAAACTCTGATGTTTCTGGATTCTGCTTAGCTGAGAGTTCCTTCTTTGGTGTCCTAGGCAAGAAACTGAGAGGAGTCTGTCTGATTACTGCACACTGTGTGTGTCTGTACTGTCCCAACCCATCCAGAATTAAATCGATTTTCAAAACACTAATCTTTGTATTGTATTAAACCAATCAAGAATCTAGTATTTTCACATTTTAAGATCAGGAAAAATCCTCCTTGCCCCTGTAAATAAATTTCAAGGATTTTGACATGTTAGCCTTTGGTGAAAAATAATATGATTGTTTTTCTCTTTTTGATTTGCCAAACAGAAAAAATATCGCCAACATCCAGACACGCTCAAGTTTACCTCAATTGAAGATGCTCCAATTATAGTGCAGTCTAAAATTAACCAGACCCAGAGGAGCGATGTAAGTGTTAATCCTATCTATATTTTAACAAATGTTAACTAATATTAATACAAATAAATCTGTATCTCAAGTGTACTTATCACCTGCAGTTATGTAATCCGAAGAGCCTCAATTATATGAGCAACTGTATAAGCCCCCAGCTGTGCATTAATAAAGCACACTTAATTCATGTCTTTAGAGCAATGTGTATTGTGCTACCTGTTCTTTTAGCCATTTGACATTGCTTTCTAAGGAAAAGGCAAAAGGTATTTCTTTTACTGACAAGAAAAACTACAAGCCTATTTCTAGGAAATACCAGAAAGAATGTATATTGACACTATATCAAATGGAGGAGTTATATTTTAAGTCAGAGCTAAACCAAGAATCATCCATAATCAAAACCACCCCAAGTCCCTTTAACTACCCACAACGTAAAATGTAGATGCTTGGTGTATTCCACCTTATTAGCCTTTCCTGTACTCAGGAAAGTGTCTGCAGGTTAACATTTTCATTGGGTCAGCTCCCGGGGCTGATTTTCACCAGGTGCCCCCACCTAGACCCAGAGGTTCCTAGTGTGTACCAAGAGATCTTTGCAAGACTGAACTGGCACTGAGGCAGGACCCTATGCAACTGCATGTTTGACCTTGAATGCCTACAGATACTTGCACATAATAGGGGGCCATGCACAGAGTCCCTTAAACCACCTCTGTTGAATATGATCAACTATGAAATTATCTTCCAGTGTCATTAAATGTTTCTCTCTATTTATTTGTTTGTTTATGCCTTTTTTCTCTCCCAGATTGCTTACAAAGCCAAAGGAGAGGAAATTATTCACAAATACAACATGCCAGCAGACCTGCCCCAGTTCATGCAGGCTAAAGTCAATGCCTACAACATCAGTGAGGTGCGTGTGTGCACTCACAGGCTGACGTGCCTGTCCAGCCTTTATTATACCAACGTGGTCTCTGAGTTATATTCAAATGACACTTTTCTTTCAGAATATGTACAAAGCTGACTTGAAAGACTTGAGCAAGAAGGGATATGACCTGAGAACTGATGCGATTCCCATCAGAGCTGCCAAAGCTGCCAGGCAGGCAGCAAGCGATGTAAGTCCAGTCATGGTCACACGTGTGTAACTAGAGAACATGGGCAGGTGGACTTGGGGTTTGCCTGTTACCCAAAAGTTGTCATGTGTGCTGTCCCCAGCTGGAAGCAAGTCTGGATGAAAACTACTCAGGAAGGAAATTTCCCTGAATAGATCTGCATAATCTTGGGGAAAAGGATTTGTGTAACTTTCTCCTGATCAGTTCTAACAAGCCCCCCTAATTTAAAATTCTTCTCTATAAAGTGACTTACCATTTAAACCATAATAGCCTCCTGGTGGTAAAATTTTATTTCAAAATTTTCTTAATTTATATGATTTCCCTATTTCCCTTGCCTCTCTTTTTTCCTTCATTACTTCTATAGACTGGTGAATTGGCTCCAAGTTTCACAGCCCCTAATAGTCATTAGGTTCCATTAAAATTAAAAATTTTATTTTATTTTATTATTATTTTTTTTTTGAGATAGAGTCTCACTCTGGTTGCCCAGGCTAGAGTGCCATGGCATCAGCCTGGCTCACAGCAACCTCAAACTCCTGGGCTCAAGCGATCCTCCTGCCTCAGCCTCCCGAGTAGCTGGGACTATAGGCATGTGCCACCATGCCTGGCTAATTTTTTCTATATATATTTTTAGTTGGCCAATTAATTTCTTTCTATTTTCAATAGAGATGGGATCTCGCTCTTGCTCAGGCTGGTTTCGAACTCCTGACCTTGAGTGATCCTCCCGCCTCGGTCTCCCAGACTGCTAGGATTACAGGCGTGAGCCACTGCGCCTGGCCAAAATTTTATTTTTTGTTTCAATTTTTAATTTTTAAAAATTGACACATAATAATGGTACATATGTATGGGATACATAGTGATGTGACACATGTACAGTGATCAGATCAGTAATTAGCGTATCCATCATCACAAACATTTATCATTTCTTTATGTTGGGAATATTCAATGTCCTCTTTCTAGCTATTTGAAACTATATAATATTTTATTGTTAAATATAGTCATCCTGCAGTGGTATAGAACACTAGAACTCATTCCTCCTATCTAGCTGTGATTTTGTACCCTTTTACAAATCTCTCCCTATCTCCCTTTTCCCCTCCCCTTCCCAGCCTCTAGTTTCCTCTGTCCTGCTTGTTACTGCCATGAGATCAACGTTTTTTAAGCTAAGAATCTTATTCCTTATCCTATTATACTTTAACCCAGATGTGAACTGAAGTCACTTTGCTCTTTGAGATTTAAATAAAATTGGCTCAGGTCCCCACCTGCTGTCTTATAGGAAGTGGAATGACTCCCCCTCCCCTCTGGTTTTCTGCAAATGCTCTGAGGTTTGCGTTTCCCTCCAGCAACCAGTCTGCACATGACGATTTTTCCTGCGCTCACCAGGCTCTCGTCCTGTGCATCTACTTCTCTTTCTGCTCTGCGTGACACAGAGATGAAACTCAGCCCCTTCCTTTTGATTTCCCCCATCCCCAGCACAACTTGACTGATGGTTTGAAATGAGGTTTACCTTGCATCAGTGTAAATAAGTTACAATGGAATAACAAATGTCCTTGTCTTAAAAAAGACCTCCCAGCCAGAATTTCACACTGACCCCTTTTCTCTGTGGGTGCTCGCTCCCCTACCTCTCAGTGCCCCAGGGTCCTCTTCCGGCCTCCCCAGGGAAGCTCATCTCCCTCACTTTACAATTCAGAGCCAATTAATGTTTACCAGCTCCTGGCTCTGAGTCTCCCTTCGAATATCCAAGGATTCATTAAAATTCTACTACTCTTACTAAAATTCTACCACTACTGCTATACTAAAATTCCATCACTAATCAAATAGCCAGCTACTTGGGGCCCAAGCAGCACATTGTAATTGGCAGAGATTGTGAAATATTTACCTTTTCATTCTCTACCGGTGTCTAAGTGAAAAGGAACAGTACAGAGATTTATTTTGTCACTGATATGAATTATGGTAACACCCCCATCTCCACCTCTCTTCGGTGGGCAGAAGTAGCTGCACACAGTCAAATGGGTTCTAAATAACATTTTTATTTTAATAGGCTACACTCCAAAGTATATACAATTGAATAGCTAATGGTTTGGTTAGGGAAATACAGTAATTTGTGGGAAGTTCAATTACTTTAAAGTATGGCCTCATTGTTCTGTAAAACCTTCAAAATGACATTTTAAATTATGCCCACCTTTGTTTCCAACAGGTTCAGTACAAAAAAGATTATGAAAAAGCTAAAGGGAAAATGGTCGGCTTCCAAAGTCTCCAAGATGATCCTAAACTGGTTCATTACATGAATGTGGCCAAGATACAATCGGACCGGGAATATAAAAAAGACTATGAGAAGACCAAGACCAAATACAATACGCCCCATGATATGTTCAACGTCGTGGCAGCTAAGAAAGCTCAAGATGTTGCCAGTAATGTCAACTATAAGCATTCTCTCCATCATTACACCTACCTCCCCGATGCCATGGACCTGGAGTTGTCTAAAAACATGATGCACATACAGAGTGATGTAAGTGACATTCACTCCACGAGAAAATCCCCCTGTAAGTTCAGAGCCTGCCATGAAAGGAACCACTGCCTGGTCCTCACTCCTCTTTTCTCCCATCTGCAGAATGCCTACAAGGAAGACTACAACACCTGGATGAAAGGCATTGGCTGGATGCCCCTTGGCAGTCTCGACGTAGAAAAGGTGAAGAAGGCGGGCGATGCCTTGAATGAAAAGAAGTACAGACAACATCCGGACACCCTCAAGTTTACCAGCATCGTGGACTCCCCAGTTATGGTCCAGGCAAAACAGAACACCAAGCAAGTCAGCGATGTGAGTACAATGAAGGAGAGAGGGCAGAGGAGACGGAGGGGGGCTTTTCAGAAAAGCAGACATTGGTTCAACATTTTTATTCTTCGGGGCCAATATCTTTTCATTTTAAAGTTATTATTTTGTTTTTTTAATTTAAAAATAAAATTAGAATTATTTTTAGTTTGGGCATTAACATTTTCTTCTATCTGGCTTTTTACCTTCCTCGTAAAATCTTTTTCCTTTTTGACTGCCGTTGAAATACTGTGTTACTGGATAAATTTGACATGATGAGGAAAGTTCTGTTCTAGGAGTACACACACACACACAGAATTTAAGCTTCAGTCCCAGACACTTTACTGTAGCACACTCATTGTGTTCAATTCTATGTTGAGTTGCTTGTATTTGCTTTTCATATATAAAATATTAATACAGAGAAGTAATACACATGAAAGTATGATTTTGCTCCTCAGAATTCAGCATATACAATCATTCTAGAGACTTTTAATTTATGTCTTGGTGGAGATTAGTACTGCTGGCCCGCATGTCCAGAACAGTGTCTGTGCTCTGGCTAAAGTCAAAGTTTCTAAAGGAAAGTTTGATGTATAGAAAAGGTAAAGAGACGTCCAAATCACTCACTTGTTAGTTCATTTAATGATTGCGCTTTGACACCTACCATGTGCCAGGCACTGTATTATGTGCTGATGGTGTAAAGATGAGAGAGATGAGGCTGGGTGGGATATAGGAATTCACAAGAATATAGGACAAGTGCATAAGACAAAGACATGGATACAAAGAGAGCCCTGCCATACAGAGAGATGAATGCTACAGGAGACGCATGTGTTAAGTAAATACAAGGGAAGTGCTTTGTACAATGGCAACTGCCTACTGGAGTTTCCCTGACAAATAAGGGACAGGCGCGTTCCGGCAAAAGAAATGATGCAACAGTCAAGAAGGAATGAATGGAAGGACAGTGAAGGGTGCAGGACTGTAACCTGGTCAATGAGGGTCTTGTGTGCTATTTTTTGGAGTCTGGATATTATGGGGTAGGAAACGGGAGATACTGAAGATTTTAATCCATGCAGTCACATTATCAGGCCTCTGTTTTAAAAGATAACTCTGGCAAAAAGTGCGGAGACTTTGCAGAGGGAAGCGACTAGAGGCAGGAAGATGTATTATCATGGAAGGCGGCTACAGAAATCCCAGGGAAGACTTAGTTGGGCTTCAACTAAGGCAGTAGCAGTGGGAAAGAAGGAGAAGTTTAGAAGGTAGAATATTCATGAGATTCTGTGCATGCTTGGATATTGTTAATAAAGGCAGTGAGGAATTAAAGCTAACTTTTGGGTTCCTAGAAGAAATTATTTAGTATTTGGGGATTGATTTAGTTATCAGCCATTTCAGATTTTACTTTCGGTACATACATATCAATTTACATATGATATTTCACATAGACATGCCTAGGAAATGGGGGTATATATGATAAATGGCAATTAAGAGATTGAAAATCTGCTTGTCATTCTGGTTCCAGATTTAGGAATTAAGCAATTTTTTCTGTTACCAAGAGGAGGATATAGTAAGATACCTACATCATATACTTTGATGTCTTTGAGTGAAAAGTGTATATATTCTTTAAAATAACAATACAGGATAAATAGGAAGTGGTAAACCTTTTAAGTGCACTGAATTTGTGTATAAGAACCCACATATTATGAGGAAATTATTATATGCTTTTACTGACACAATTATGATTGGAAAGTTTTTAGCAGAAGAGAAAGACTCATTCTAACTACTATTTTCTCTCTAGGGATAAAAAAAACAAAGGTGAAAAACAAAAACAGATACCTAACACAATTTTAAGGTTATTAACGGCACTGGCAAAGAATAAACTTACCTGGCTTTCGTGAATTCTGTCATTCATGTTAGGGTTTTGTAGTTGAATTCACTTTCCATTGATGTCTGGCAGTCAAAGATTTTCATTTTTTTTAAGTATTTTTTCTGTCTATTTTAATACACAGAGTTTTGGAGCCTCCTTAAGACCCAAAGATAAGAAGATGCATGGGGTTTTTTTTGTTCTGTTTTGTTTTTTAAGAGGAAAACATGATGATTTTTCACAATAGAAAATAGTGGGGAATTGTGCTAGGAATAGCTCTTTAAAGCATGCGATGAATAGAGTTTCCTTTCTGCGCTATGTGTAATGCATTTTATTGCAGATCTTATACAAAGCTAAAGGAGAAGACGTGAAACACAAATATACTATGAGTCCTGATCTTCCTCAATTCCTCCAGGCCAAGTGCAATGCTTACAATATAAGTGATGTAAGTAGGGTCTTTGGTGGGGTATGAAATCCAGATCTGACAATAAAGTAATAGAATAGAGTAGGATGGTGCCTTGACAATTACTTGGGTCACTTTCCCACATAGCCCCAACCGGAGTGTATCCCATGATGATGGTTCTTCCTGTCTTGGTCCTTTCAAATAAATGCAGGACAACTTGAAAGGATGTAACATTCTCCTTTACATAGAACCCACCATCTAGTCCTCCAGAACTACTACTTAGTTTTCCTAGTTTTGCACATAGGGAGGATTATTATCCTTCAGAAAAATAAGAATAAATTAAATCCTTTTTTTTTTTTTTTACAACAACCCTAAGATTTCTAAAGCTGACCACCAGTTCTTCTCTTGACCTTCCTTTCATAAGACTCAATAATTTCATTTTCTCTAGTTGGTCCTTGCATGGCATGGTTTCCAGAACCTTTATTACTTCTCTCTGGGTCCACTCCAGTTTTTCAATATCCTGCTTCAATACGTGCCAAAACCAATTTGGATGCAGCAGGAGTGCAGAGTCCAATAATTTCATGCTACACACAAAGTGACTTCCTAAACCAGTATGTGCCAGAGGGGATTTCTTTAGCGTAAAGCTGAAAAAGAACAAAACAAACCCAGCAGTTGAGGCATCGCTTCAGCAGATTAACACGCAGACCCTGACATCCTTTTTTGCGTTTCCATCCAGGTCTGTTACAAACGAGACTGGCATGACTTGATAGCCAAGGGCAACAACGTGCTGGGTGACGCTATTCCCATCGCCGCGGCCAAGGCATCAAGAAACATTGCCAGTGACGTGAGTAAAAATCTTAGGTGGAATTTAGGTGATTGCCTTTTTTAAAAGTAATCAAATGGGTCCTTTAGATTGATACCGTATTAAAAGCAATATGTTGAATTCATGGCATTAAAATACTCCACAAAATATTGTTTTGAAAACCTGTAGCATTTTAAACATTTTTTGTGATTCTTTTCAATTGACCCCACTTGGTGATGCTGTCATAAATCTGACAGTGGCTTTCTCCTCTGATTCACAGCCCAAATTACCTTCGCTGAGACATTTCCCTGACAGCCCACATTTATTTTCAGCGGGAACACCCTGACTGACACTAACACGTTAAATCCAAATGACTGCCTGCGTTATAATTGTATTCAGAAGATTGAAAGATGTTACATAAAATGTACAGTTTTTATAAACCACATAGGGAAAAGCCCACTTTTTTTAGGGTATAATTTTGATTCCTGTAAATTGATGCCCATTTCATCTATAACAGAAAAATATGCACTTCTACTTCTTCCCATCTTTGAAAAACAACATTGTTTAAAAAGCACACGTGCCCTGCAGAGTTCACTGTCACATACTGTCCCAGGGGCGACAATCTTGGTTTGAGAAAAGAGAAGAAAGAAACCAGCCAGGTGTATAGATCACGTAGGAGACAGGTTGTAAAATTCTATAACTTTCCTTGTAGGGATGGTCCCGAAAATGTCTTCCTCAAAGGTCTGCACACAATGCACATCACCATGAAACACATTTTAGTTTAAGTAGAGAGTGAAGGTCTAAAGTATAAATTTATCCCTTATCCTCTTTGTTTTGTTTTTTTTTTTTTTTGGCACTTGCACAGTGGTTTTTTTTTTTTTTTTTAACATACCTAGAAATTATTTGATAATCCTTTTTCCTGCTAAGCCCTTGTTTATGAATTGATGCTTAAACTGCAGGAGCTGAGTCTGTAGTGTTTAGGTAGATTTGAATTCTCTTACATAAAAATTGAAGTTTTGACCTATTATGGGATAGCTCAATATTTATCCCATTGATGATCCCATCTATGAGATCTGCAGAACCGCAGAACTTTTGCGGTTAGCTTTTTATTACTGGGAAAATCCCATGGCCGTTCCTTCCCTTACTGTAGCTGTTCAATCATTTGCAGCTGCACCAGCAGTGAGCTTGGGGAGGGGGTGCCAATAATCGGGGTGGGTGAAGGCCCAGTTACCTGCATGGCTCATACATCCATGTTGTGAAATAATGTGTTAGATTAGGAAAACTCACATCCTTGTGAAACCAAGAGATATCGATCTTATATTTGGAATGTGTCAAGCTCATATTAGGTGTGAAAATTCAGTTGGTTTTAGATAAAGTTCTATGTGCAAATGATCTGTAGGAGTCATAGCAAAAAACAAGAAACCGGTCTTGAATTTATCGTGACACTCCCTTGAAACCCTGACAGCACTGGAAATAAATGTTTTGCACTCTGAACTTCCTGGAGTTGAGTGTGGTTTGCATTTTTTTTGCACACTCTTCAGAAGGTCACAATGTTCTGAGCGCATCTGTGTGTGAATATAATTGCTGCACTAATGTTATCAATGCCTAGGACTTTGCTAACCAAATTCTGTCTCCACAGTATAAATACAAGGAAGCTTATGAGAAGTCAAAGGGAAAGCATGTGGGTTTTAGAAGTCTCCAGGATGATCCCAAGCTGGTCCATTATATGAACGTGGCGAAGCTGCAATCCGATCGTGAATACAAGAAGAACTATGAGAACACCAAAACCAGCTACCATACCCCTGGGGACATGGTTAGCATCACAGCTGCCAAGATGGCCCAGGATGTTGCCACCAATGTCAATTACAAACAGCCGTTACATCATTACACGTACCTGCCTGACGCCCTGAGTCTCGAGCATACGAGGAATGTGAATCAAATTCAGAGTGATGTAAGTATGTGTAACGTAACAGACCCACAGATGTTTGTGCTTAAAGTATGATCATTTCTCTCTATTTTATTGGGCTTTATAATACAGTAAGATATTTGAAAAATACACTTTAGAATAAACAACCATGTTGAAAGACTACCAAAGGCATGGCAGATAAGCTATATTATTGCTGGCTTTCTGCGCTTGTAGCATAATTACCGACATTGTCTCTATTAACGGATGGATGGAAGATAAAACCATATTCCACTAACTATTTAAGCCACCTTGGTCCTCAGCAAGAGGAAATAGGTGCTTCTGGTGGGCCTGCTTCAATGGTGACAGGTGTATAATGCAAAACAGGAGAATTCTTTATTCTTTCTGAATTCAGGAAAGGCTTCTTTTTTCCTTTTTTAACTCAAGGTCACACTGTCATCCATGTAAATCTATGTAATGAGTCATCTAAAATGAACTGGAAGGCTTTGTGCTTGCAGCTTGATTCATGGAGAGCTGCACAGGGAGGTGTTTAACATTCAGGGCATTTCCTTCTGCAGGAGCCAGCTTTCTGGAAGAATTGTCCTCTGTAAAGGGAAGAAGTGGTATTCATTTATTGGTGCTCAGTGAAAATGTCTCTCTCCCCAGCTGAGATCAGGAATAGCCTAGGTGGACAGTGTGGGTGAAATTCAGTTTTGGAGTCTTCAGTGAAATCAAAAGGAAAGCCCAATTTATTGTCAAAAGTGACAAAATATTTTTTTAGCAGTACCATGGAAATATGTGACCTGGATTCCCTTCTGTGTTGTATAATGCACTCTAAAGGATGATCATTTCTCTCTATTTTATTAGGCTTTATAATACAGTAAAGTATTTGAAAAATACACTTTAGAATAGACAACCATTATTGAAAGACTACCGATGTATTGTCAAATGTGACAAAGTTTTTTTTAGCTGTACCCATGGAAATATGTGACCTAGATTCCCTTCCGTGTTGTACAACAAACCCTAACAACAGAATTGCTTTTTCTTATTACCAGGTTTCAGGTAATAAGCTCTGAGACAGACATAGTTAGACAGGAGCATGCTGAAGAGTGATATTCATTTCCCTTGGATAGAATTGCAGGTCCCGGAAACATCTTTGACTCTTTGCCAGGGTATCTCCTCATATGAGCTGACTCTTTTACAGAACGTATACAAGGACGACTATAACAACTTCTTCAAGGGCATCGGATGGATCCCTATCGGTTCTCTGGAGGTTGAGAAGGTCAAGAAAGCAGGTGACGCATTAAACGAGAGGAAGTATCGACAGCACCCCGACACCATCAAGTTCACCAGTGTGCCTGATTCCATGGGCATGGTTTTGGCTCAGCAGAACACAAAGCAGCTAAGCGATGTAAGTGGTTTCCCTTCAGAAGAGTCCATCCATAAATAACCCCCGCCCCTGTGTCTGAGCCACTCCACCATCCTTTTTAATTCAGTACGTGAGGATACATCTATCTTAGCAAATAAACTCCTTTCAGAGGCATAAGAGAAAGGTTTTACTTTGGAAACAACTGGGAACTTGCACACAAGGGAAAAACGGAGGGAGAAAAGGCGGGGGGGACTGTTTCAAATTTGCTTTATTTTACAAACGTAGAGAGTCTGTTATATTCGTGAGCAGATTCCCCATTATACATATGAAATGATATTATTACTGTTATTATCTGCAACTCTGTCTGAATTGCAAAACAAGCTGTCTGTTGCTGAGTTGCAGGAGGTCTACCTAGTTGCATAGCAAGAGGCGCATGTCCCAATCCTCTTGCATAATAGCCCCGTGTTCGGAGAGGCAATCTTAGAGTGAGGCCTCCGGGGAGGAGATCAACAGTTTGTTTGAAGCCACCTGGGGTCTCATTCTGAGACCACGTCTGTCTGGATTCTTATCCTTTCAGTCAGAGGCTAATTGCAATGCTCAACCTCACATGATTTGGTAATTTCAAAGTTCTCTTAAAATACCTCCTAGAGAGAGATAAGTAAAAAGCAAAGACGGGACGACTTTTTGTGTTTTTAGCCCTGGATTTTGGAACGTTTTGCTTGCCTCGGATTGGAGGGCTGTCTGTGGATTTTGTTTCTCTGGGTAGTCCCTGTCCCCGCATTACCGTGGATGTTTAAGGATTAATTCTGTTTTAGTGGTAATAAGTGGTACAGATTCTTTTGATTTCTTTTGCACTGAGCGAGGCATCACTTCTTGTGTTTTTCCAGTTAGCTAGGAAATTGTACAATCGCTATGTTAAGTCTTTCCCATCCCAATAAATGCCATCAACATCTACCTGGTTTCTCAAGCCAGAAACTTGGCAGTTACCAAGTCACCATTAGCACCTCCCTGTGTGAACTCCTGCATCTAGTACGTCTGCCAGGGCAGCTTCCTGCTGTCTCTCAGCCAACTTGCTGGAGTGCTTCTGCCTTTTAACCATGACCGACCCTAGTTCCAGCTTCCTTATCTCTCACCCAGGCAGCTGCAGTGACCTGATATCTGACCTCCCTGCCTGGAGTTTCAAACAACAACCAGAGAGACTGTCCTCAATCTTGTCCCTCTTACATGTAAAACCTCTTAGGAATGTCTCCTTGAATGTAAAGTCATTAACCTGGCTGAAAAGGCCGTCCTCTCTGTGGCCCTGCTATCCCCTCTGCCTAATCCTCCTGGCCCTGCCGGGCACATTCCAGCCCTGTGACTTGGGCTGTTTTCAGGTGCTCAAGGTGGCCAAGCCATTTCGGCCTCAGGGCCCTGAATGCTCTCCTTCCACCCAGACCCCTCTCCTTTCTCCAAGTTTGAACATAAATGCTACCTCCACAGAGAGCCTTTACCGACCATCTTTGTTTCTTTGCTGTAGTTGTCTATTGACAACACATCACGAATTCTAGCAATAGTTTGTAGTTTACGTGTTCATGGTCTGTCTCCTCTACTGGACTGTACGCTCCAAGAGCACAGGTCTGCTTCACCGCTTTTAACACAGAACCTACCACCCTGCCTGGTCCACAGTGTTATTCAGTAAATATTGGTGGAATGAGGACATGAGTATGTCTGCCAGAGCCCGCTCCCTGTGATGGTGTAGGGCGGGCACTGGCCTTGTACATGGAAAACACACATGCTAGCCTTCCTTTTGAAAGGAGTGTGTGCGCGATGAAACGCACATTTCATCAGCTAATGGTATTTGCACGCTGCCTCCTTTGTTTCAGTTGAACTACAAGGTGGAGGGGGAGAAACTGAAGCACAAATACACCATAGACTCTGAATTGCCTCAGTTTATTCAAGCCAAGGTCAACGCCCTCAATATGAGCGATGTGAGTATTTGGCCCGGAGCCAGGCTGATATTACTTACATGGGCCTCTGCATTCCAGGTCTGTGTAACTCCTGCATTGAGAATTTTAGGAGGAGCAAACTGAGTGTGTACCCTTTGGGTCTCCAGTCAGACCCTTATCGTACAACATGAGACTAGAGGCCACCAGAGAATTTTGGTTAATGAAGACTTTTCCAATCTATGGGCTGTACCTCATTAGTGGGTTGTAAAATTGTAAAATCAGTCAAGTAAGTTGTGCTCCATTAGAAAAAAAAAAAAAAGAACAAAATGAGGTAGACAATATTGGAAAATATAGGATTGCATAGTTCGTAGTAAGGGCAAGTATTGCTTTGTATGATTTTTCTTTCAATTATTTATTTAAAATTTCCAAAAATGTTTAATTTTCTTTAGAAACTCTCTTTTTGTATGTAACTAGCCTCCCTTGGGTAGTCTAGACACCTAATTGGTGATGATGTTTAAATGTACTATTATGAATACTTTCTTTTTTTAAACAAAGTTAGTAAATTCTAATTTAAAAACATAATCAAGGTCAGGCACAGTGGCTCATGCCTGTAATCCCATCACTTTGGGAGGCTGAGGCAAGAGGATTACTTGAGGGCAGCAGTTAAGACCAGATTGGACAGCATAGCAAGACCCTGTCTCTACAAAAAAATAGAAAAATTAGCCGAGTGTGCTGGTCCACACCTGTAGTCCCAGCTACTCAGGAGGCTGAGGCAGGAGGATCACTTGAGCCTCAGGAGTTTGAGGTTGCAGTGAGCTATGATCACACCACTGCACTCTACCCAGTGCAACAGAGTGAGACCCTGTATATAAAAAACAAACAAACAAAAAGATGCCTTAGTCATTCTCCCCAATGATTTTAGGCTCTGTTTTGTCTCTGAATGTACATCTCTGTGCTTTTGG
Organism: Lepilemur ruficaudatus; assembly: GCA_963574885.1. Taxonomy (NCBI): domain Eukaryota; kingdom Metazoa; phylum Chordata; class Mammalia; order Primates; family Lepilemuridae; genus Lepilemur; species Lepilemur ruficaudatus. Next base: position 17,886 of record CAUYRT010027894.1, on the reverse strand, counting down.
TTCATTTAAATTTTTTTTTCTAATTCTATAAGTAATATGTAAGTGTTAAGATAAATTAAAGCTGGATAGTACTACACCTGAGATTTTAAATTTTAGTATCCATACCTTTCTGTAAGTTTGAAATACTTCATTACAAAACAACTTTTTTCAAAAGTATCATGTGCTTATCATAGGAAAGTTGGAAAATACAGAAAATTGTGAAAAAATAAATGAAAAAACTTCTGTTATCCCACATTCAAAGCATTACCTTTCCTTGCTTTGTTATGCAAACATATACATTTTTTGATCAGTTGAGCTTATACTGTATATATAGTTTACTGATGCTTTTTAGTAAAATCTGATAGATACATAAAAGATAAACTAATAGTCCCAACTTTGTGGATTCTCTTAATAGAAAAGGAGACATTATTATAACATGTTTTATAAGAAACATTTTGGTATCCTATTTTATTTCTCTTTTAATGATATCAACTAATAAAACAATCTTTTTTTTTTGAAGGCTCATTATAAAGCAGACTGGAAGAAAACCATTGCTAAGGGCTATGATTTGAGACCAGATGCCATTCCAATTGTTGCCGCAAAAAGTTCAAGGAACATTGCTAGCGATGTAAGCCTAATTTGAAAGTAGTAAACACTGTCTCTGTGTATTTTTAAAGTCTGATATATGAGACTATATGAACTACATAAAAAGCAAGTAAAGAAATTATAATATAAAAATATTTCTTAAAATCTAAGTGCCAATGATTTTTTATATTGCTTCATGTAAAATATCTTTAAACACTTAATGTAATTGTTACAAAGAAGAAAATTCTGTGTTTTTAAACTATGAAATATTTAGAACTCTCATTAGTATTACTGACATGAACTTAAAACCCTCTTTTTGTTTGGATTTCATCATGAAAAAAAGTCTTGGTATACTAAAATATCATGAAATCAAACAAGTTTCCAAGTACTTTAAAAGAATATTAATTTGATAATTTCCACAAAGAAAGAATTTAGTAAAATACGGAAAATCCAGAATTATAGATTAAATAACAGGATTTCAGTTAATTAATTACTTTTTTCCAAATTAAGTCATATTTTCTGTATGGGTTGATAGAATAAATACCTTGACAGAGTAAAAACTCATTAATTTCAAGTACAATACCCTAATTTGTATTGGAGCTTTGTGGAAATTTACTCATGATTATGCAAATATATTATTAGGTAATACAAATTAATAATGAAAAGATAATAAAAAATACATTAAATGCTTAATAAATAAAACTTTTCAGGAACGTTTGAGCATATTCAAAGAACCTGCTTATGGACAAGGTAGACATAAACTACAAATTATTCCGTTCTTCATTATCCCTAAAGCAGATCTCAAGACTATCCATTAAAAATATTTTGCTAGTTGTTTGTTTAAAAGTACTAAAAAAAAGTTAGATATTACCTAGATTAATTCTGAATTTGGCTTTTGCTTAATTTTTACATACATTAAGTTTATATCAAACTCTTACCCTGTCAAACTTCTGTCTTCTCTTCATTTCCAAATAGTACAAATATAAGGAGGCCCACGAGAAAGCCAAAGGCAAGCACATTGGATTTCTCAGTCTTCAGGATGACCCTAAACTGGTTCACTACACGAATGTGGCCAAAATGCAATCGGATCGTGAGTACAAAAAGGGCTACGAAGCCAGCAAGACCAGGTACCACACTCCTTTGGATATGGTCAGCGTGACGACTGCAAAGAAATCTCAGGAGGTTGTTACCAACACCAACTACAGACAACCATTCCACCACTACACTCTCCTTCCCGACGCCTTGAACGTGGAACACTCGAGGAATGCCATGCAGATTCAGAGCGACGTATGTACCTACCGGTCACCAGGCTGTCTGCGTGGAGTTAGTCGTCCATTTCTAGTGGGTGGGAAGGAAAAACAAGAACCACTTAACCGCTTACTCCATCCTCAGACTGGCTGCACTCACTGTAGTTAAAGACCCTCTTCAAAACCTGGAGTTTTAGGATTATACTCATCTGAATTATACGTAGCTTTGTTGTTATTATTATACATATATTTGAAACTTTGGATGTTAGCCCCAACATATGATGTGTTCTCCAAAAAATTAAGAGGCACAAATAGGTGATATATATAATACAATAACCCTTTCAGCGTGAAATTCTGTTAATTTTTCATTGCTTTTCCTCAAAAAGGTTAATTTTTAAATTTTTTAAAAGGAATTATTGGGTCAGAATTTCCTTTTCAAAACCACCACAAATGAATCACTTTTATCAGTAATTTTTTCCGAAAAATCCATAGGGAGTAAAAAAAATGCGTTATTTTCCCCTCCCTCCTTTTCTTTTTGATAATGAGTAAATCGTGTAGGCAAAGAAATCCAAGTCCTGACTTTTCTGAAATGAAATTTTTTTGTTGTTGTAAAGAATCTATACAAATCCGACTTCACCAATTGGATGAAAGGGATTGGCTGGGTCCCCATAGAGTCTCTGGAGGTGGAGAAGGCAAAGAAAGCTGGAGAGATTCTCAGTGAGAAGAAGTATCGCCAGCACCCCGAGAAGCTGAAGTTCACGTATGCCATGGACACGATGGAACAGGCACTTAACAAAAGTAACAAACTCAATATGGATAAGGTGAGAACTCACTCGCTAGCTTCAGCCAAAGAGCCCTCCAGGTGCTGATGCTATTGAGCCTGGCAACACCCCCATTATCATCTTCTGTTTTTTAATCTTTCTGATGGTCGCGGTGGTGGTGAGAGTGGGGGCCTCTGTAGCTTACACCATGCCTAGAGAGCATTCTCCAACACTGACCCTCAGGTTGCCTCTCAACACCATGGTAAGGATGTGCTGGAGCCACAGAACTCCACGTGGTTGTGCGGTGCGGGCGAGATGGCATTTGGTGTTTCAGTGGAAGAGGGTTCCTTTATTCGATGGTTTTTTTTTTCTGTTGCATATCAAGTTTCCTCAGCCCATCTTCTTGCTATTTGATACATTTTCCAATATTGGATTTAACCTTTTCTACCTGGGGGATGCAAATCTCTTCCTTTTGCCACCTCTTTGGCAAACGGGTCCTCCTGTGTAATCATGCACCTCATCTTTCTGTTGCAGAGGCGCTACACTGAAAAATGGAACAAAGACAAGACCAGTATTCACGTCATGCCTGATACTCCAGATATTTTACTCTCCAAAATAAACCAAATCACCATGAGTGATGTAAGTAGCTTAGCAGCAACAAAAGTGGGAGCAAAGGTTGAAGGGAACTAACACTTAGGAATGTCTAGCTTCAACCTGCCCACCTCTTTGAACTCAGGGTCCCCATTCTAACCCGAATCACAAGATGCTGTTGTTTTTCTATTTCATTGTTTAGAAATTGTACAAATCTGGCTGGGAAGAAGAAAAGAAGAAAGGATATGACCTGAGGCCTGATGCCATCTCAATAAAGGCTGCAAAATCCTCTAGAGACATTGCCAGTGATGTAAGTGCTTCCACGGGGCCTTCTTGGGGCTGAGCGAATACAGCAAATGCACCCAGCTTGGGTATATTCAGGAGCCACGGCCAGCACCATTCAGGGTTGGTGGGAACATCATCCCGTGTAACACACAAGACACCTCCCCCGGCCGGGCACGGTGGCTCACGCCTGTAATCCTAGCACTCTGGGAGGCCGAGGCGGGCGGATCATTTGAGCTCAGGAGTTTGAGACCAGCATGAGCAAGAGCGAGACTCCCGTCTCTGCTAAAAAAATAGAAAGAAATTAGCTGGACAACTGAAAATATATAGAAAAAATTAGCCTGGCATGGTGGCACATGCTGCTGTAGTCCGAGCTACTTGGAAGGCTGAGGCAGGAGGATCGCCTGAGCCCAGGAGTTTGAGGTTGCTGTGAGCTAGGCTAACACCACGGCACTCTAGCCTGAAACAGAGTGAGACTCTGTCTCAAAAAAAAAAAAGACACCTCACTCACCCAATCCAAGTACCCTCTAATTTGCTCATTGTTTAATGTAAAAAGTGACTGAGTCTTGTTAAAATAAGTTGCTTTTATTTATTGTTACTATTAATGATGTATTCACATCATTTATAGACAGTTCTAAGCAAATGTTAGGATGCAGTCTACATATTTTACCCAGGAGACCCTGACCAGGCTCTTTCCTGAATTTAAAGACCCACCGTGAGAAATCATGCCTGCAGCCTTTTCTATTACTTAGACTGCCGAGTGGGAAAGTCTGCTTTCTAAATCCCCCTAATCAACTTATTTACACATGTTTTTGATTAACTCTGAGCTCGTTTTCTTTCCATGGACTCAAGTCTAGAAGGAAATTTGAAGTAAAAAGACTTTGCTCCCTGGCTCTCGCAAGGTCCTCCATGTCTAATTTCAGAGTAGCTCTAACACCTTTCACCTATGACAAAGCTACTGTCGCCTAATGAATGATCTTTTGTTCTCTTTTCACCATTTTCATCACCATGGTTTCTTCTCTGTCCACAGTACAAATACAAGCAAGCCTACGAACAAGCCAAAGGGAAACACATCGGCTTCCGGAGCCTGGAAGACGACCCCAAGCTGGTGCACTTCATGCAGGTGGCCAAGATGCAGTCAGACCGGGAATACAAGAAGGCATATGAGAAATCCAAGACATCCTTCCACACCCCGGTGGACATGTTCAGTGTGGTGGCAGCCAAGAAGTCTCAGGAAGTGGCCACCAACGCCAATTACAGGAACGTGATCCATACCTACAACATGCTTCCTGATGCCATGACCTTTGAACTGGCCAAAAATATGATGCAGATTCAAAGTGATGTACGTGAAAGCCATGATATTTGCAGAGTGTTTACTCTGGATAATAAGCAAATCATGGATGACCTATAAGTAATGACATTTTGAAAATCCTGAAAGAAATTCATATGCAACTTTCCAGTGAGGAGTTTTCCTTGTTACCCTCAATGGAATTTATTTCTTTTAACAAAAAGAGATCAATTCTAGAAACTGAAGTTTTATTTTCTGCTATTGTTGTTTGAGCATTGTTGGATTCTGAATTCAGCAATAGTGAAGGAAATTGGTTTCAGAAAGAATATATTGAAGGAAATTATGTCTAGCAAAGGGGGTCAAAAGCTGAATAGGCTCTTGATAGAGGAATAAATGGGAAAGTAAGAAATCAGAGGACCTAGGCTGGGCGTGGTGGCTTATGCCTGTAATCCTAGCACTCTGGGAGGCCGAAGTGGAAGGATTGCTTGAGCTCAGGAGTTTGAGAAATCAGAAGACCTGATAGCACCAGTCCCTTACTCCCAATCAGCTTTCCTTCTACTATTTCTAACCTCGCAGTTGCTTATGCAATGTTGAGGAGGGGATGACTGCAGTAGCTTTTGGAATAAATATAGGGAAGGTAGAGAGGGTACAGAGCCAAGAATTCAGCCACTTGGTGGCTGGAGGAAGTGAATTTAAATTGCAAACCCAAAGCAAATCATACCAAGCCTGCATTTCTCTTTGGGAAAGTAAAAGCTGAGCTATTCATTGCCAAGGAGTTACCTAAGGGCCCTAATGAAAGCAGCCATGATACAGTTTTGATCTCTCCTCCTCATCATTTTTCTCTTTTGCAGAATCAGTACAAAGCTGACTATGCTGACTTCATGAAGGGTGTTGGATGGCTCCCTCTGGGCTCCCTGGAAGCTGAGAAAAACAAGAAAGCCATGGAGATTATTAGTGAAAAGAAGTACCGCCAGCACCCAGACACTTTGAAGTATTCCACATTGATGGACTCGATGAACATGGTTTTGGCCCAGAATAATAAGAAAATTATGGATGATGTAAGTCCCTTCAGTATTGAGGTGTTTCATGAGCATCAGAGAGAATCTAGGTATATCCGACATAATCTTCAGGTTTTGCTAACACAGTTATGGGGCATCACACTTCAGGTTTACTTTACTTTGAAAAGGAGTCTTGTGGTTGAAAACAGGAATTATTCCTAATTAGTGCCCCCCACCAAAATGTTTAATGAACCATCCTAGCTCACTGACATAACCAAAAATATAGGGACCCTTCTCCTCATATGTGTCTTGAAAATGAGTCCCGTTTGTCTAAGGTGGTTTTGAGCAGAAGTTCATGACGCTGAATGGTCACATTGCCTGATGACAGCAGGTATTGCAGCCCACCCTTGCTTCCTAGCTGCTTTGATGGGATCAAAGGAAACGAGATTACGTGGCAGTAGCAGCATTCCAAGCCAGGACCTTTCTTGGGCAATTATGAGAGTATTTGTTCTACATCAGTATTTCTTTGGTTCATTAATTATTCTAGCCTTTAGAAAAGGCTTACTGTATTTTTACATTTATTTGGCATAAAGTATCAAGACCACCAAGCAAAATCAGCCTTGGATACCTAAAATGATAAAATAATTGTAGCACCGCTTGTTATACCATGTGGATCACAATTAGAAATACCTTTGATTAACAAAAAAGAAAAAAACTTATTTGGACCTTAACATTAAACAGTTGCAGAAAATAATGGTCCTAGTTGCACTAGAAAGATAGAGCTATTATTATGCTAAGCTGCAGAGTAAACCACCTCGAGTCTATAGAAAATGGACTGATTGGTCAAGAAGATCAGCTTCCTTGAAAGAGAACTGCCTAAAAGACAAGGCACAAATCTCAGTGCCCCTTTTAAGATTTAGAACCTAAACTACCACGAGGATATATTCATTTTTAAAATATTAGATACTTTCATTTTTGTCAATGTTAATGATTAACATTGCAGGATAATGATGCCAAGAGAAGAATCACAGAAATAGCAAATTCTGGCATTGAGAGCTCATGGTGATTGTCAAGTTGAATCCCTCATTGCAGAGTTGAAAAAAGTACAGCCCAGAGAGGCAAAGTACCTCCCCTAAGAACACAGAGCATGTTAAAGGCTGGGTCTGGACTAGAACAGAGATTCTGATGACTAGTCACTGCTCTTTCCACTAGAATTGCACTGCCCAATGCTATAACCACTGGCCACATATGCCAATTTGTATTTAATTAAATACTAATAATTTAAATCCTCATTCACATTAGCCACATTTCAATATTCAATAGCCCTATGTGGCTAGGGGATACCATATTCGATTGTGCAGAACATTTCCATCATTGCAGAAAGTTCTATTGGGTAGTGCTGGTCTGAAACAAGGATCAGAAAACTACTGTTTTTTGTAAATAAAGTTTTATTGTAATGCAATCACAGCTATTCATTTGCATATTGTCCATCACAGCTTTTGCACTACAACAGCTAATGATAGTGATTATATGGCCCCAAAAGCCTAAAATATTTACTATCTGGCCCTTTGCAGAAAAAATTTACCAACTCATACTGTAGAAGAAGGATATTCTTGTTTTAATTAAGCCTGGCTAAAACAAAGAGATAGCATTTTACACCTATCATATTTGCAAAGAGAAAAAAGTTGTGTCATACACAGTATCAATAAGGGAGTTTATGTTAATGCAAACTTTTAATTTGTTAATATTTGTTAAAACTAAAAATTCAGGTGTTCATTACCCTACAGAAATCCTTACAAATGTGTGCAAAGGTATACATATGTACACACACAAAATAATATTTTTTGAAGTTTGGAGTTTCTGAAAGTTGCTGAGATAAAATTCAGAGTACAAGATATTTTTCAGGGATCAGTACCCTGGGAGAAACGGCTAGGCAGGGGGAGAAGTTGAACTATGATGCAGGCCCCACAAAGCCCTTGGCCAATCCCACGGAGGACTCTCAAATGTTGCCTGTTAGAAGTGTCCTGCATTGAGCCCAAATGGCCAGACCTTTGTACACCCACTTTGAGAAGTCATTGGATGTGGCCGTCTGGGAAGGGCATGCTCTTGAGCAAGGCATCTGACAACCAGAAGAACTCTGCCAGAAGCGAAGTCCTTCCTTGTATGAGTGTCTGGGTGATGCATCTCCATGTCCCCACAAAGATCATGACATTATTTCTTGTATTAATAATAGAAAAAGACTATATACCACAAATTAAATACCCATCAACAGAGAAGTGGTTAAATCAATTGTATTATATCTCCTAAGGGGATACTATGCAGCTCTTTAAATGAATGAAGTAAATTATTATAAGAAGGTTCAAAGATGTCTAACCTATATCATTAAGTAATAAGGCAAGATGTAGGACATTATGTATTACATGGCCTCATTTATATAAAAAATGACTATATGTGTGTTTTAATATGCATAAGAAAATTTTAGGAGGGAGCTGCTGTCTTCAGGCTGTAAGATAAGGAAAAGGGCACTTTTACTTTCCATCTTACATCCTCTCTACTGTAGTTTGAATGAACAGCTTTTCCATTAAGAAAAATTTTCAAGAACCTAGCTAATAAAAATACATAAAACATTGATATATATGTACAATGATGTATAAGGTCTAACTGAGCTTCTTTTGAGATTTTAAACACTGACTTGCACTTTTTTCTTCCAGCACCTCTATAAACAAGCATGGGAGGCTGATAAGACCAAAGTCCACATCATGCCCGATATCCCCCAGATTATTCTGGCAAAGGCAAATGCAATTAATATGAGTGATGTAAGTATAATTCCCCCATTGTCATCTCTCTTTCCAGCTAATCTGAACCAGTAAAAACAAATTAATTAACGTCTCTCAATTATGAGAGTGAATGTTTTAAAAACAATAGTGGAAATCCACACGAGACTCATTCTAATCTTGCTTTACCAAGCGGTGGAGTGGGCCTGTTGACAGGGTTGGGCGAAGCAGTTAGGAATTTGAAGGGGGGGTTGAATTTGGCTCCAGGTCCAGGCACTGTTTGTCAAACTAAGAGACTTGGCAGGAAGAGAAGGGCTTGGGGCCAGGAGAAGAGAAAAAGGAAGCTAAAGTCTCCAGATCTCATTTTTAGAGAGCCCCTCCACCAAGCTTTTGAGATGGTTCTAAAGAAGGGGTTAAATGGAATAGGAAGATCAACATTTTGAAGAATTTGGGGCAAGCCCCATAGTAAGGAATGTGCAACATTAGAAAATAAATGCATTGATGTTTTATTTCATTTCCTTTCTTATCCTAACCATAGTTGCTAGGAAATCCTCTAATCCTACCTGTTTTTTCTTTTCTTTGAATTCCACAGGGGTTTGGAATAGCCAAGCCTTCTTTTTTCTTTGATTATGGAATCCACATAATTATATACATAAAAGTGTTGATTGTAAAACAGTGGAGCTTTCTTTTGATACAAGAATATCAAAGTAATTTTTACTTTTTTTTGGTATTAAGGGTTTAATGAAAATGTTTGATTTTTGCAAAAGATTTTCTTTCAAACACAGTTTTGTTTCTTGTGAGGACAGTCAGCCACTGAACTACCCATGAAGCATTCTGCTCAAAAATGCAAAAGATGCCACAGTGCTAGTTTGCTCTTCTAAAATATACCCAGGCTTTCCTATTAGGAAAAAAAATCTATTTCTTTCCCTTGCCTCTCTTTACAGAAACTCTACAAACTTTCTTTGGAAGAATCTAGAAAGAAAGGCTACGATCTCACAACTGATGCAATTCCCATCAAAGCTGCCAAAGCTTCTAGAGATATCGCAAGTGATGTAAGTCCACAGGAAAGTGATCACCTGGCTGCAGGTTTCTAATTGACCGAAATCATAAGGGCTGAGTTCTAGAAACATTGAGAGGATGAAATAGGGAAAAAAGTGTGTCTCATTCTGCTCCGTGAATACTTATTAGCCTTGCTTTTGTGTTTTCTCTGGTATTTCGGAAAAAACAGATTGCTAACCACAATATGGTCCTCATGGATGTCAGCTCTCTGACTCATGAGAGCTAGGCACGTTTTCCTTGAACTCTGTCACCAAGGCTATAGCTTAGAGAAATCCAAAACCCCACAAAGCTTTGGCCAGTCCCACAGAAGGCTCTCAAGTGTTGCCTGTTAGAAGCGTCCTGTGTTGAGCCCAAATGACCAGACCTTTGTGCCTCCACTTTGATGAGTCCTTGGATGTGGCCATCTGGGAAGGGCATGCTCTTGAGCAGGGCATCTGACAACCAGAGGCGCTCTGCCAAAAGCGGAGGCACTGAGTTTTCTTGGTGAAAGGCTTATGTTATTCTTGCCTGCTGACTTCCTAGCCGGATGTCTCATGCAGTGGTTTGCTGGGGAGCTAGTCGTTGGGGCCCATGACAGCTGATCGTTAAATAATTAGGAATTTTGCAAACCAGTTGTTAAGCCACTGGTAGCCTGACATCAGCAATGGTGGGAGTCTTTTCACCACAGAAATTGGCAAACGCTACCAATTAGGGCTTTTTTACCCCCCAGAAAGCTAGTGTACCAGCACAGCACTGTTGTAACATGTCACCTGGTGAAACTCAATTCTTTCATTTGCTTGTTTTCACAACTAATCCACTCACAGGGAGCATTTAATGACTCGGGGGTCCTTGGGTGGAAAGCACGTTTCAGAGCACTCTTTCGTTGGCCACTCCTTCCTTCCCCAGCTTTAATTTCTCTCTCCTCTTCCATCTCTGCTCTTTATCTTCCCCACTATCCAGCCCATCCCATGCCCTCTTCTTATCCTGAGAACTCCAGATTCTTCTCCCTCTATTCCACCACAGTAACTTGGCTCTCCCAGCTCCTGTGCCGTGACGCCCACACTCAACCGCACGAGGAGACAGGCAGAGTAGGAAGCTTTCCGTGCACCACGATCTCCCCTCTATAGAAGAAAGTTGGGATGATAAATATTAAAATTTCTTCCCCATTCTAGTGGTTTAGACAGTCTTAAAAGAAAAGGAGCTCCACAAATAGATAGGTACTCTAAAAATCATACTGTGTACCTCATAACTGAACCTGTTCTCATCAGTAAATGACTGGCTGGATGCTTTCTCGGGGCAGCATTAAAATGCTTAGAACATTCTGCCTTTTTCTCTCATTTTTTTTGTGTTCTTATTATCTACTAAAGGCCTCTTTAGCACTAACAACAGAGTATTGCATGACTCTGTGTGGTGCATCATCACAAGATCTGGGTTCTAATCCTTGGTGACCTCAGCAAGTCACTCACCTCTCTGGGTCTCCGCTTATACATCTGTCAAATGGGGGCAGTAATAAGAACTTTGCTATCCACCTAATGCAGTATAGCTGTGAGTATCACATTACATAGGTTAATGTAGAAAACATGTTTTGTGAACTGTAGAGCTCTATATAGATATTACTTTTTATGGAATACAGAATATTAACACTAAAATGATTTTTAGTCAAAGGAATTGCTGTGTATACATGTTCATATTTTCTTTGCAGTATAAATACAAGTACAATCATGAAAAGGAGAGGGGGAAAATGGTTGGTTTCCGCAGCCTTAAGGATGATCCCAAATTAGTCCATTCCATGGAAGTGGCTAAAATGCAATCTGATCGGGAGTACAAGAAAAACTACGAGAAGACGAAGACCAGCTACCACACCCCTGCCAACATGCTCAGCGTTACGGCCGCCAAGGACGCCCAGGCCAACATCACCAACACTAACTACAAGCACCTGATCCACAAATACATCCTCCTCCCAGATGCAATGAGCATCGAACTGAGCAGGAATATGAATCACATACAGAGTGATGTAAGGCTCTCTTCTACTTGCATGGTGGCTGGAATCCCAGCATGGAAAGAGAATATAGTCTTACGTGCCATACTTTTGCGTCTAAATTGATAAAATAAAGTAGAATTTGCTTCTTCCCTTTACAGAATGAGTATAAGCAAGACTACAACGAATGGTACAAAGGGCTTGGCTGGAGTCCAGCCGGCTCCCTGGAAGTGGAGAAGGCCAGGAAAGCAACTGAGTACGCCAGTGATCAGAAATACCGCCAGCACCCCAGCAACTTCCAGTTTAAGAAGCTGTCTGATTCCATGGACATGGTGCTTGCCAAGCAGAATGCACATATCATGAACAAGGTAGCGAGAACCGTTGCCCTTCTACACAGCTCACAAGTGACAAAAGGCTAGCAGGCTCTGCTTGTTGTTTGGGAAATTTAATTCGGGTCCACCACTCCTAGGCAGTGGCAAACAGTTCTAGATCATCCCCCTACACCATTTTCTTCTCCTGCCCACCTCTTACTTTGTCTTCTCTTGCCCTTCTAATTGGGTTATAAATTATTTACATTTTTAATTATTATCTCTTAAGTACCTTTAATCCATTCTAGAAGATACAAAATCCTAAAAAGATTATTTTTAAAAATCTGAGTTTGCTTCCAGTGTCTTTTCTGAATTATGTGCTACTTTAGTTACCATTTACTGCTTAAAATTAAGTGCATTCAAGTATTTTATATATATTTTTTTTCTTTCCTGTTTGTCCTAAACAGTTATTCAAGTTTTGTATGTCTTTTTTTTTTCACTTCCTAGCATTTATACACTGTTGATTGGAATAAAGATAAGACCAAGATTCATGTGATGCCTGATACACCAGATATTTTACAAGCCAAGCAGAATCAAACACTGTATAGTCAGGTAAAGCTACATAAAAACTGCTTTGAAGTTTTGGCTCGGAACTTACTAAGTTTATAGAAAGATGTAATAGTGAATAAGTGATAGAATGCTGAAGCAGTGAACATGAATGACTCACTGGTCAGTCCAGGGATGTTGCAAAACACAGTGGTTAAGAGCAAGGGCTTCAGCTACTGCTGTATGCCCCAGGGAGGCAGGCACTTTGTCTGTTTTGTTTCTCTCTGTGCTCATTTTGCTTAGTACAAAGTAGGAAATAATTGTTGAAAAAAGTTGCATCAAATAGCTGGGTGCAGTGACATGTACCTGGAGTCCCAGCTACTCAGGAGGCTGAGACAAGAGGATCCCAGGAGTGCCAGTCCAGCTTGGGCAACATAGGAAGACCCCCATCTCTAATAAATAAAACTAAGTAAATAAATAAATAAATATTGCATCAAACAGACCTGGGATGAGTTTTAGCTTTGCCATTAATGAGTTGTATGATATTGAGCAAATCACTTACCTGTCTAAATCTCAGTTTCCTCATCCCTAAAATTGGGACCATAATAGTGCCTATGACATTGGAGTGCCATGAGGACAAAATGAGAAATTCCATGTAAGGTTCTCAGCACAGTGCCTGGCACACAGAAAGTACTGGATGACTGTTAACTGTTTTATTTTAATGGTTTTAACACTCATACATCCATTCAATGGATTTGAATCAGGAAGATTTAACTCATTTATTACAACTTATTTATTACAACTTAGAAAAGGCATTTTATCATTTATTACTTTTACCTCTTAGATAATTAAAATTTTGTGACCTGATTTTATTTTTGTTATCAATTATCTTTATATCTGTGTTCAAAATAGTGAGCCCAGACTGTACTTAATAGTAGGGAGAAGGGTATCTGATATACCTGATGTGACCATATTGTTTCTGAACAGTAGAGGTCGTGTTCAAATATACACCCAGGGAGTTTTAGAGCCAAAAAAAATTAAAGCCAGGTCATATGATGCTGAGTCAGTGCTTTTTCTACTGTTAAATATCCCGTTTTGTTTTTATCCATATCTTTTTAAAGATAAGGTAGATGACGTTGGAATCTGATACCTACTCTCTGGGTAAACTTTTGCTAAGTAATCTATTGGGATTTTTTATATAGACAGAATAATACTAAAGAATTTCTTTAAATTTCAGAAACTCTATAAACTTGGATGGGAAGAAGCTCTGAAGAAAGGCTACGATCTCCCAGTCGATGCAATTTCCGTACAGCTGGCCAAAGCTTCGAGAGACATCGTTAGCGATGTAAGTACTAGTTTGACCTCTAAAAGGATATATTTTTATCTGAATCAGGTAACTTAATGTTGGGTAACTGTTTTTATAGATAGGCTTTACCTTTCAAGATGTAATGTTCCCTTCATTTTCTCTTACTCTCTCGGTGTACCCAGAATTCACTCTTCTTTCTCACCCTTCGAATATCAAAAGGAGCTTCGTGAGTAGAGGTTGAGCCAGAGGACCTCTAAGATGATCCATTATACTACGATGCTATATTTTCAGATATTACAAAGGAACCAGAGATTTCAGTTTTCCTCTGCTTTGCCTGAAAATAGTTTTCCTGTTTTCTGCTTGTCTATTTTAGAACAAATTCAAATAGCCAGATAATAAATCAAGTACAGAGTAGAGAGAGAGAGTGCCTAAAGACAGAATCTGACAATAAATTCTAAGAATATAAGGGAAGATTCTATCTAACTTAATTAATTTGTGGCATTCCAGAAATGTTGGAAAGTTAATTTGATGATATATTATTACTCTCTGGCTTATAGGTCAATCCCTCATTAAAATGAGTTAATGAGGTGATGAACCTAAGGCAATAATGATGCTTGAATGCTCCCCCTCCAAAAAAACTTATTTTCGTTTAATGTAGTATACTAAAGATAGTTTAGAAATTGAAGAAAAAGCATCAGTAATTTCCTAACACCCCAACATTTGATAGTACCTAACTTTCTCTCATGTGGACCCATTAGTTAGAACATTTTGAAATCTTACTCTAAAATTAAATTAACTATAAGTGAACTTCACCACCATTATAAAGACTGTACCTCCTCTCAATTTCAAATGTTCTTATATTTATCAAATTCCCCAAAAATGATAACTATTTTTATGAGTACTTAATTTAATAAATTAGAATCATAGTACTTAGAAGATAACATAAAAGTTTACTTAGAAGATAACATAAAAGTTATTCAATCTAATCTCTCTCTCAGTGCCCTAACTTCTCTCCATCCCAACAGTCTGTGGATACTTTATCTAAATAAAGTAGATATTTATTTTATTTAAATAGATATTTATAGATAGATATTTATTTTATTTAAATAAAGGATATTTTATCTAAATATTTTACCAGTCAGCTCTATGTCTCTGTTCAACTCTGTGAAGTGGCTTATTTGCCCTTCCACTTGACATCTCTTCAAACATTTTAAGTTTCTTATTTGTCCTCCTTTGGTTTTAGTTTTATACTGATCATTCTATTTGTGATTCATCCTATTTTTTTAAAACTCTTCTCAAAATAGAGTGCCTCAAAATTCAGTGTTGTTTTCTTGACACAGGAGGTCAGGCCAGAGTGAATGAGCTTACCCGTTCCCCATAGAGAATCTGTGGCACTACTTTGTTACAAGCAATTTTATCAGATTGCTTATATTGAGGTTATAGTCCACTTAAACCCATGAGTATTTATATATAAATAACCATGAAGCTGGATCTCACGAGAGTGTAGAACCCACTTCTGTGAGGTATATGTTCAGCATGTAACATCAAATAAATGTTATTATTACACTCATTATTATCACCATTGTCATTGTCATCCAGTACTAATATAATTTTTCCCAACTGAATCTAAATACTGGATTTTATTTTTACTCTCTTAAACTTATGTAGTCATTTCAATCCATTTGGTAATATGTTGAGCTCTTGTGGAATTTTCTTTCTAATCTAACATATTTAGCTATTTTGAACTACTGCACATGCAAGATATCGATCCCAAACAGGACAAGGTTATGTGACATAACCATATGGCAAACCACTAAGACTCCTGCTATTTAATAAATAATTCTACACTATTAGGTCTGTTCACTAAGTCATGTTTCTTCCTAACTTTTCTGTCATTCAGCCCATATATTTTCCCATAAGGATATCACTTTCATAAAAATATCACAAGAGCTTTATTAAATGCTACCCTAAAGTCAGCATACATAATGTCCAGCACATCCAAGCATATATTTCTCTTTTTTTAATTTCAGTAGATTTAGGCGGTACAAGTGGTTTTTTGATACATGGGTGAATTGTATAGTGGTCTAAGCATATATTTGTGCCTCTAGCTGGAATTTATTTCTTGTTATAAGCTCTCTTGATACTCAACTACTCAACTACATTCAGGTTTTTTTTTTGTTGTTGTTGTTTGGAGGCCTTCACTTAAACAAGACTTACTTGTTTAAGTATGTAAACATTTCCTACTAAGTTAGCATCGACATACCTTCTCTCATTTCAGTTTTGGAAAATAAATGAGAAAACAAAGTAAACTGAGCTTCACTTAGTCTTTATGTTAATAAAAGAACTGTGTTTTCTCTGATTTCAGTTTAAATACAAACAAGGTTACCGAAAGCAACTCGGCCACCATATTGGATTCCGGAGTCTGCAAGATGACCCAAAGCTTGTGTTGTCCATGAATGTAGCCAAAATGCAGAGTGAAAGGGAATACAAGAAGGACTTTGAGAAGTGGAAAACCAAGTTCTCCAGCCCCGTGGACATGTTGGGAGTGGTGCTGGCCAAGAAGTGTCAGGACTTGGTCAGTGACATTGACTACAAGAACTATTTACACCAGTGGACGTGCCTGCCTGATCAGAACGATGTTATTCAAGCTAAAAAAGTTTATGAACTACAAAGTGAGGTCAGTTTCTATTAAATTCAATAGTTTGTATATTATTTCATCTTTCATATGGGTAGTCATTTAGCTGTAGAGATGCAGAAACTACAAAGAGGAATTATTGTTGAAAATCTAACGTGCCTCTGTTTGCAATGCAGCAAATCACTTTAGTCAAGAGCCCAGAAGAGAATGGGATTTTGACAGCATGCTCTGTCTTTTCACAGAATTTGTATAAGTCTGACCTTGAGTGGCTGAGAGGCATAGGATGGAGTCCCCTGGGTTCTTTGGAGGCAGAAAAAAATAAGCGGGCTTCAGAAATCATCAGCGAGAAGAAATATCGTCAGCCTCCAGACAAAAACAAGTTCACCAGCATTCCTGACGCCATGGACATAGTTCTGGCAAAGACCAATGCCAAAAATAGGAGTGATGTGAGTAACTTTTTGGAAATGAATAAAATAGATTGTAGTGCCTGCTACCTGGTAATGGCTCAGTAACATTTACTGAGTTAGTGAATGGAATAGCAAAGCATTGCATCACACAGCACAGCACAATGGCTTCTATTGAGTTGCTTTATTTGCATTGTCAACTATCCTACACTGAATCATGTAAAAATAGGTTAGTGTCGATTGTTGTCACCCAAAGCTTATTTATTTGTTTTTTTAATTTAACCAGGACATAGTGAGAAAACTATTAAATGTTCTTTCTTTGAAACTTAAGAGCTTGAAAGACCCCAATTTTTTGGTTAGAGTGTATGAGGGGGAAAGATTCTGAGCACCTTACACAGGCACAGTGATTATGTTATAAAGAGTGTATTTTCTACCAAATTATTATAATGCATTTAGTTTAACCGAATCAAAATAACTTGATAGTTCTATGTCTCAGTAAACGAATATACATTCCATAATCAACTTACTTTCTTCTTCAGCACTGACATCAGTGTCTGGCACATAGTAGATGCTTAATAAATATTTCTTGAATAAAGTAAATGAAAGACAGCAGTGTGGAGTAATTCTATGCAAAGAAGGGAGAGATTTACTCAACACTGCTCAGCTAAAAGCCTAACCCTGAACATTACAGAAAGTTGAATTATGAACAGTGAGATTCTGGAGCTGGTAAGAAAGTTTAAATAGATATACAATAGTCTTATTATCTGGGTCTTAGGAGGATCTAAATATATATGCCATATGTAATATGCTATATATTTTACATATACCATATGTAATATGCTATATATTTTATATATCATATGTAGGGAGTTTTAAAACTATAACTCCATAATCAGCTTATAGTGAGTATTAATAAATTGTAGCTGCTCTCTTCCCAACCAACTCCTCAGAGAACTTTTGAAAATATTTACTATACATTTCAAGAGTGTATAGTAAATACTGACCTGTCAGCTTCATTATGAGCGTTTAAGTATTTGTTTGTTCTTTTATTGTTTTTATGATGGCAGTTTGAATCCAACAGACTAAGAAGGCAAGAAATTTGTACAAAATATTAATATGTTCCCTTTCTTAGAATCCAAGTTTTTTTTTTTCTCACCATGAAACAG
>CAUYRT010027893.1:0-19757 GCA_963574885.1 Lepilemur ruficaudatus | reverse complement strand
GGCGTGGTGGTGCATGCCTGTAGTCCCAGCTACTCTGGCCGCTGAGGCAGGAGGATTGCTTGAGCCCAGGAGTTTGAGGTTGCTGTGAGCTAGGCTGATGCCACGGCACTCTAGCCTGGGCAACAGAGTGAGACTCTGTCTACCCCCGCCAAAAAAAGAATAAGAAAATGTAAGTACATTTGCATAAAGCTGGAGTTATTAGATTTAAAGAATTCTTTTCTCTTTATTTGGAGATTTTTGGTATAGCCCTACTGGCTATCCTAAGGTGGTCAGTAAGATCTAGAAGTATATAACCACTGGGTAGGAAAATCCGCTTTCATTTCTTTGCTTTCATCTTGTTCTACAAAAAGAAAAAGAAAAAGAAAACAATTCCGGTGGAGGGTGGGAAACTCCAATCGTTATTCTAACTAATTCACAAGTTTCTCACCATCCTTTGTTCGGAAGCTGTTGACTACCCGTATAAGCCAGGTGGTAGGACCATTCTGCTGTCCTGGAGGAGACAGATACTCAAGGATCTACACAAAATATAAACCCGTTGCTAGAGTTGGGCTGAGTCTCTCTCGGTTTGTGTCTGAGTCAGGACTTTACAGTTTCTGGTCTGAGTCAGCAACCCTAGCCCTGTCCGGGACTCAGTAATCTTTACTGTCCATGAGAGCACCTGCTACTGCTGGCTAGAGACGTCTAGGACATGCAAGTTTGGAATTTGGTGTGTAGACACTTTAGGCAATGTTCTGTCCTCTCCTAAGCTCCGTAACTTCTTGGGTGATAAAAACAAACAAGAAAGATCTCTGTTCTGTAACTGTGAGCAAATTCAATGATGAAGCGTGCGTTGGCATAAAACATCTGCAGGGGCATGGAAAAGTAACACACCTTTCTGAGGTCACCCGTATCCTTTCATCATTGGAGGAGTTGAATCGATCATCCTTTTCTCTAAAATATTCTTCTATGCACTGCTCTTCAAAATCATGTACTTTCTTAAGCTCATCATCAGTTATGAAGAGTTCTGCAGAAAAAAAAGAAAAAAAAAGGAGCCATGAGGGAGAGAAGTATAAAGGTGATGGCATCTGATTTGTGGGCTGAACCACACCTAACATTAATCAAGGTTGGGAAAAGCGGCCTAGATTCCTTACTAAGTTTCAAACAAGATCCAGATCTGATTAGGCTTGTATTTCTGTCTTCTTTCTGAATATTAGATTCACCATGGGTTTCTGAAGTTCACTTGAGCACATACCTGGTTTACTGTAGGGGGTGGTTTGAATTAGGCAAGTTGTAAGACTGAGAACATAGCTAAATCAAGGGAAGGAAAGCTACTCAGATCATGAAATTTTCTTAAAAGCTCAAAAATTTCTGGGCTGGGGTGCGGCAGATATTGTTGATTGGCCTTACTAAAAGCCCCTTTGCAACCCCCTTCTTCTTTTCCTCCTTCTTACTACTGAGCCCTGGAAAGCCAAAGTACATTTCCAGGCTCCCTTGGGGCTAGCAGCAACCATGAGACACAGTTTGGGTCAAGAAACAAGAGAAGTCTGCTGCAGGGGTGGTGTGTTCAGAAGAGATGGTGCTTTCTTGATAAAATACAGAGATGTGGTTGCTTCTTTCTACGTTTTTTCAACTTCCCCTCTTTTTCCTGCCTTGAACATAAATGTGATAACTGGAGGTGCAGCAGCTATTTTGTGACCATGAAACAAGATGATACAATGAGGAATAGCTGTGTCTTAAAATAGAAGGACTCTAGGTCTTTGGCTTTAGTGAGGCATTGTTGAGCTCTGGGCTATCAATTTTGTGTGTTATTTATTTATTTGTGTTATTGTTAGCCTGATTTTCTGTTAATAGATGGTAAACTAATTCACAACAGATACAGCAGTAGAAAGAGCCCAGTTGAAAGTTGAATCTTTAAATGGTTTATAAATCAGGGTTAGGGTGAGAGAGGGGCTTCATGAAAATCATAAATGGGACAGATCCCTCTTCTAATTCTATACCTTTGAGATGCCATAGGGATTGTCCCAAATGTTTGGAGTAGTAGATTTTAGACCCTCAGGGATTCAGTTTCCTGAGACCGCTCTTGCTTGCTTTGAGGCCTTGGTCTGAGTTTGTCTGGGGCATGGAAGATAGGAATGTAAAATCAGGTGAGAGACAAGAAAATAATAGAAGTCAGACCACTCTTCCCAAATACAGCAGGCTTCCTGAGGTGGGGAACAGCAGTGCCACCGGGGACTCTTGAGATTCGGTCATGAAATTACACAGAGCATTAACTTGGAGGGAAGAGAGTGAAGAGAGGCCCCCAAAGCACAGACTCCTTCCTGCTACTGCTGTATTCGAGACCAGAAGGAGTATACTTAATACTTACTCTGCTGGCACCTTAATTAGTGTCTCATTTAACTTCTTTGGCTATATGTAATGCTTTTTTTTTTTTTTAAATAATATACTATTTTTAAAAAACTCCATCAACATGTCAAATTTTGCAATAAAAATTAAATTTTGCATTTCAAAGTGCTTTTATCTGAGGCTCTGCCAGAACTTGGCAGTGCCCTCGGTTCTTCTTCCAATTAAGGCTACTGATAGATAGTGAAAAGTTCACTTTCCCCGATTAATTAATACAATGCAGGGCCCTTGTCTCTGCCTTTCACTCTTTCTGACCCAGCTCCAGCTCTGAAATATTTTCCTGAGAAAGCTGACACTTTGTTCCTCCCTTCCACAGGGCCAGTGACCTGGCAATGCTTTTATGGTTACTACTGGTGATAACAACAAGAAAACCACGAACTAGATCTCTAAGGACCGGGCTCCTCCTCAGCCCAGTGTCTGGTTTGCTCGGGTTCTCGTGCCTTCTATGAGGGCGGGGGCACTGGTGCAGAAGTGGACCTCTGGACCACCCCACTGTCTGCGATGTATCTCCAGACACCTCCTTCCTGAGCTTTCTGGGTAAGTGAGCTAAATGAGTCATGCTTTATTGTAATTCCTTTGGGGCTCGGAGTTAACCCTCAGCACCTTATCCACTGCAGGGCGTCATTCAGTGTAGGGTCCCCCTGCCCCCGGCTAGGCAGCCCATGTTCCTCCACACGGGCCGAGGTTCCGGAGTTGAGAAGCTCAGGGTTTACCTCATAGGTTGTCCTTCCGCCAAGCTTTCTATTTGCCTAAATTTGTGTTTCAGATGGAAACAGTGAATTTTAGAACTTCCAGCTCTCTCCAACTCTCCAATTTTTATGTCTACAAAGAAGTTGGGCATTGCTATGTCAGGGAGGTTAAGAGCTGCAGACTTAGAGAAACAGTTGACTAAATGGTTTTGGTTTCCAATCTTAGGTATACTAGTGATCACACGGAGGGAGGTAGATGCCTGGGCCACCACTTCAGAGGCTCAGTGGATTTAATGTAGATGGTCTATTTGACACTCTTTGAGAAACCACAGTAGCTTGCTGGTATGGGGCTGGGTTCCCATTGGTTTCCACTGGTGGTACCCTAGAGGCATTCAGGAATCTGCCGGAACTACTGGTATTTAGTATGTGGAGGCTGGATTTGTTAAATCTCCTGCAATGTGTGGGACAGTCCTACACAGCGAGGAATTGTTCTACCCTGATGCCAGTAGAACCTCATTTTAGAAACCCTGGGCTAGAAGGTGGATGGTGGAGGGTCTTCTGTCTTGTCCTTTGAATAATGGAAAGCAGGGCTGGTTTCCCCATGAGATCACACAGGCACAACCCCTAAGGCTTAGGAAAATGTTTAAGACCTGAAAAAATGATAGGTCCAGAAATTATAATGGAAAACCAACTTAGTCACCTACAACTCAACCTGTGCAACACTGCTTGAGTTATATACAGGGTATCCCAAAAGGAAACATTCTGTAAAATTTTGTAATGAATATTTTGTAAATAAAGGTATGTTTAGCTACAATTTCCCATTTTCCCTATGTATGGCAACTTTTGGGACACCCTGTATGATGTAGCGTTGGGTACACATTAATATGATTGATATATTTTGGGGACCTCTGAAAAGTAAGAAATTTAGAACCTAGGAAGCTACTAGAACAGCCCTGCTAGAGACTGGCTTTATCTTCCTAAGAAAGACCAGGCTAAGAATGCTCGATTTCAGCCTCTATTGTCTTTTTCCCAACACTTTCTCACGCAGGCAAACCCTGCCAGTCCCTCTCCCCCTAGATCTTCAGAGCCACATGCACTCTGCAGGAGGCAGGAAGAACTCGGTTGGGCATGTGATCCTATCCTGCGTAGACTGCCTAGAGGAAAGGGGTAGGGCTTTCTGACTTGCAGGGGCCGGGCTGCTGCCTGAAGCTTACTCAGGCCATAGTCCCTCTCATCGGGGTCGCTCTCGTGTTTCCTCCATCGGCAGCACAGGTGCTGGAAGATCATGGTCATGTGGCTGAAGATGATGAGCGGCGGGGGCAGGACTGGCCTTTCATGGAAGGTCATGATGAGCTGATACCTCTGGAACTTCCACACTTGGTTGGATATCGATTTTACCTCGAAGAATGTATTGCTAAAGTAGAGACCAGAGAGAATCAAGTGAGGAAATCCACAGTTTTCTGAAGCATCAATACCCCTTCCCTTCACCCCCAGCCTCCCCGTCCATCCCACGTGCCCCGAAGAAGGATCCACTCACTTGAAGACGGCGATGAGGAGGTTGACGAGCAGGATGTTAGCCACCAAGAGGTAGCAGGCCATGATGGCCGGCACGATCCACGCTCCTGTCTTGCAGGGGGGCAGCTGGATGATTTTACCATCCTCTCGGGTCTCATTCTGTCCACAGGGAGCTGGAGGAAACAACACAGGCATGCATTGAGAAACCGTGGCTATTCGATTTGGGAAAAAAAGAAAAGGCTGATTTGAATGAGGGTTTTAGATGGAAGAAAAATACAGCCATCTCCAGACAAACGGAAAAAAGTTCCAAACAAGCCAAGATTGAAAAATGAAAGCTTCATGAATACTTCAAGGGGCCAGAGGGGCCTGGGTTCTGCCTGTGTCCCCATGGTGTTGCCCGACTGGAAGAGGTGGTGGAGCTGCCTGCTCACTCACCTTGTCCCCTGACCCCTACGCTGGGCGAGGGGCGCTTGGCGTCCTTTGGAAGCCTGGTGAGGGCTTTCTTGGGAGCGCCCAAGCTGCCGAGAGGCTCACCACCCCACAAGTTACTTTCAAAATGTGCTGTGGAGGCCGACAGCTGTAAGAGCAGCGAGAACATGGCAGGGCTATTGATTGGGAATTAACACCAGGGCAGCTGTTAATTGCTGCAAGAAACAACCTGGGAGCTCCGAGCTAACGATTTGCTGTCTCTGTGCAGAAGGAACAACACAGGGCAGCGCCTTGGGAAGCATTTAGAGGGTTTGTCGCTCTGTGCGCCTGATGGATGGGATTTCACCAGGAGGGCAATGAGGGGTGATGGAGCGGGACCACGGAGCCTGCAGTCACCCGCTTCCCGCCAGCAGCATTTCCATTCCAAAAATGTGCTTCTTGGGGCACAGGGAACAAAACCCAACTGCAGTGGATAACATGGGCAAACGGGGGAAAAAATATCTGGAGGTGAGGGTGAGGAGGAAGGTGATGTGTGGGATTGGGTGAACGTGAGTAACATGCTAATGAGGGCTGCTTGGAGTTTCCGGGTAAATGCAGGGGAAAAAAATCCTTGACAAAGCTCCTTAGTACTGCACAGACAGTGTGGCTCCAGGAGCCAGATGTGCCCTTAGGTGCCAAGCGGAGGTGAGGTACCGCCCCTTCTCCAGTCCCCCACGTTGGCTTTAGAACAGGGTCCTTTGTCTCTACCTGTCACAGGGGGTGGCAGGGAGTGGGGAGGAGCGCCAAGAGGTGTCAGCAGTTGTCACAGGCTACTTTGATGATCTGCCAGGAAGGTTTGAAAAGTTGACCCAAAATCTACTCAGCTGGAGTACCTGGCAAGGGGAGTCCATTCCCTGCTGGCGAGTTGAGTCTCCGTTGCTAGGCTGCACGCTCCACAGTGGTTCTCAGCCCTGGCTGCCCAGGGGGTCACCTGGGGAGCTTTAAAAAAATCCCAATGCCCAGCTCAGCTCCAGACAAATGAATCAGAATCTCTGAGGATGCCCCAGGCACTGGCATTTCTTTTAAAATTTCTCAGGTAATTCTCAGTTGCCATGAAGGTGGAGCCCACTGAGCTAGAATTAGGCTGGAAAAATTATGTAATTTTTGACATGCTCTGAAGCCCAAAATGCATCTTCTCAGCCTATGAGGGTTTTAATAACATCAGGACACCAAGACCCTGTTTTTATGTCCAGGAAAAGATGGCCAAAGTGTTTCCTTTGGTTCCGACTGCAAGATGACCGATGTTGGAATCAGGTGTTTTTGAGGAGCAGGAATCTTTTTTATTATGGGCAGTTGCGGCACTAAACACCCTAGGTAGCACTGTAAGAGGCCTGATCATTTCCTCCCTTGGAAGGAACACCCAGTGACAGAGGCCCCTGATTCTGAGGGTGGCTGACCCAGTGCCATGTCTTGCCACTTCCCACCTCTTTCTGAGCACAAACTGGACTGAGTTCCTTGCAGTTCCTAGAAATGCCATGTTCTCTTTTACTTCCTGATTTTGAACCATGTTTCTTTTGTTTCCAAAAGACCCCTCTGATACCTTGCTCCCACCTGCATGCATCGCCTGAGTAGATGAATCCTACTCATTCTTTAATGCCCACCTGGGTTTCTGATTTCTAACCCCTTCCAGTCAGGGCTGCAGTAGGTGTCTTCCTTACAATCCCAAAGCATCTTTTGCTTGCCCCTTTGGGGGTCTCTTGCACCATATTGCCATTGCTGATCTACTCATCTGCAACCCACACAAGACTCCCTAGTGGGGAGATTTCCCATCACCTGGCTCAGTACATAGACACGGCACCTCCCTATGCGTCCATACATGACCAATGTGGAATGAATACAGGAGATTATGGGGCCACAGTCTTGCTGCTGAACACCAACAGACATTTCCCACATCTGCACAGGCATGATAGTCCTAGCTCTGAGTGGTCGTCAGCTCCTTCCTTAGGTCCTTTCCAGAAATCCTGCCCTTGGCTCAACCAGACTTCAGAGGGTCTCTGCTATCCACTTGGCCACAGGCCTCATGGAAGCATTGCTGTGCTTCCCTCTCCTTTGCGAAGCTTCCCCCACCTACTCTACCCTTTTCTTTCTGGCCTGACTGTCTGGGGGGCTGGTCAAACCTCTGGTCTGCCCTTTCCTCCTGCTCAGATCTCTATGGAGAAGCCAACAAAAGCAGCAGAGATAACTGCTCAGGGTAAATCACAAAGCTTATACAATTTCTACAAATGTGGTTCCTAATCTCCGTGCCTCAACTCCATTCTAAGAGAACGTAAAATAAATTTGTGAGAGGCAGAACTCATCCATCTTGCTCTTTCTGATTCCATATTGAGTGACGGCCATGCAGACACTTCCTCTACTTTGGCCCCTATTCCCAGCAGAGAGAGGAAACCAGGGAGAACAGTAGGTGCTTGCTGATTTCAAGTGGTCCATGCCCATGTGCAAGGACTTTCAGAGTGTGCTGTCAACATATCTATCTCTAGGTCTCTGCTCAGTTCCTCCAAGGCCCCCACTAGCAGAAGAATTGGACCAGCTTAATACTTTTATTGAAGATTTGATTTGATGTTGACAGAATTGCCACTGGGAACCGCCTGCCAATTTTGGGGGTATTAATTTATTCCAGCTTTCCCCACCTTTTACTCATCCTGCCTTTATAGAGATAGTATTAATTCAGTGGTTAGGAACATGCTTTATAATCAGGCCGACCTGGATTCAAACGCTGACTCTACCATTTTCAAGTGATCTGACTTCAGCTTTGTTTGCAAACTTTAGCTTCCTCATCTATAAAATGGGGTTAGTGATTGTATATATACCACGGGGCTGTCAAGTTCATTACATGAGATAATGCATGTAAAGCATGTAGTTCAGTATCTAGCACACAATACTCAATTAGCATTAGCTGATGTCATTGTTAGTATTGTTATTTTCATAATCAATAGGCTTGAAGCCTCTCAGGGTTAGGGACTATATCTTATTCCTCTTTGTTTTGCAGTCACTAAGCAGAGCACTTATTCTACAAACATTTATTGAGTGGTTACAATATGCTGAGTACAGGGCATATTGGGAATCAGAGATGTGTCCTGTTGTTAAGGAACTCACACTGCAGGAGGAGGGACAGAAAGGGAACAGAACATTGCATTGCTGTGTGATGCGAGTAGGGATGGGGTTCTGAGGAAGCACTTTTGTTTGAACTGCTCTAGTCTCTCCAGCCTGGCTATACAACAGTCGAGTGGTCAGGACTAGCCTGAGGAACATCATCTAGGTTCTAGAGCAACAAGGGCAGTATAAATGAATTAGGTGATCCCTGAGACAGAGATAATGGTAATAAAAGTGAATCATTAAGGAACAGCCTTCATTTGGTAATATCAGCAAAGAAGCAGTGAACATTATATGCAGCAGTTAGTGCAAAACATTGCTCTATAGTGGCTCCTAACGGCATCCTTGTTCTGCGTAGTTATTTACACTAGAAAGTGCTATGACTCAAACTTACAGATGTCTACCACTGAGGAAGATGAAATGGTGCCTTAAAGCCCTGACAAGCAGCAGATTTCAGGATGGGGAGAAAGTTATCTGTACTATCATATGACACCAGTATCTGGGGGCTCATATTCCCAGGGAAAAGTCCCAGGGACAGGCACCCAAGATGGCACATGCATGGACGTTTAGGGGCATGTAGGCTGGTGTTTTCTACTGTGCCTCCTCCTTCCCTGCTTTTGGGACCTGACATTTGGGTGGTTTTTCTCCCAGCCTTCTTGCAAGAGGTATGACGTCTGTCCGGAAAGTATCCAGCCATGTAACCATTCTCATTATGTTAACAATGGCTGGATACTTTCTGGACAGACCTCATAAATGCATAGTCACTACCACCTCATACCAAGTGGCATGTTGTCATCTCCCTCTTTACTGGTGACAGTGCAGAATCCCTCTAATGGATGTTGGCTGGTTCCACATGCCTAGTATATATTTTCCCATCCTGATTTTCTTTGTGAAACCCCCCTCTTCCACTCTCAGTCCATGAAGTTTGGGTGAAATGAACTCCAATTCCAACTCTAAGAGAAGATTGATCAGTGTGTTTTATCCCAATTGCAGTGATTGGTTTAGGGATGGACATGTGATCCAAGCCTGACCAATCAGGGTCATTGAGCATCAGCCTTGGGACGTTTGCTGGAACTAATATAGAAAAGAAACTCTCAAATTAGTGGTACGTGCCTGTAGTCCCAGCTACTTGAGAGGCTGAGGCATGAGCATCACTTGAGCCCAGGAGTTTGAAGTTGCAGTGAGCTATGATGATGCCACTGCACTATGGCCCCAGCAACAGACCAAGACCCTGCCTCAAAAAAAAAAAAAAAAAAAAAAAGAGAAACTCTCTTTTTACAAGGCAATATAAGGTTACCAAGTGGAGAGGGTCTGCCCAAGACTGACTCTATCACAGAGAAGAGAAATTGCTTCCTGAACCAGCCATGCCTAATACCAGTCCTCTCCAGTTATATCATATAAACTTCTTTTTACCTTAAGTTAATTTAAATTGGGTTTCTGTCCCTTGCAATTAGTCCTGACTATACATTCACACCCCCTCTCCCCCCGACCTCTAGCCCCTGTTCACAGGCCAGTAATAACAGATGTTCATGTTCTGGGCACCTCACTCCTGAGAGACTGCATTTGGAGTCTTGGAATAGCATAGAATGATTGGAAGGAGGAACCTGAGATATTTAATGTGACCTGAAACCAAGGTCGAATGAGTGTCAGAGTTTCAGGAGCCAGAGGCCACTGTTGCTCCCCTTCCTCCTCAAATCATAAAATAACTGAAGAGGTCTATACTGATACAGCTCAGTTTTGTCCAACTGGGGTCCCTGACTCAGAAACTATTGCTACGGATTTGACCTATTATCTAATCAGTAGGGTAAATACAGTTGGGAAGCTTTGGTCAGGCATCCAGACACAGCCAGCTATCCCTAAAGTGAAGAAAACTCATTCTAGAAGCTAGTCATAGACTGATCAAGCCATGGGAGCCTCAAGGTGGGGTGCAGGTACAGAGTGGGAGCCCTACACCTATGCAGTTGCGGCCAAATTAGAAAGGACCCAATTTGGAGGTTCAGATTCTCTATGGTTTATTGATGGGGGTCACAGTGACACACTGCATGGCAGGAAGCTGGCAGTACTGTTTCTGCTACTTATGCATTCATAAGTGGAAATGGATGCTTGGGCTCTGGACCAAACCGATAGGCACAATCTGGCCGGATGATGTGGATGATGTGGATGACGGTACGAAAGCCCTCCCTGTGCATGTTGGGGAGGTTTTGCAGTGCAGCCTTCCAAGGGTGGGAATTTGTTTCACAAATAAGCTTTCATAATAACAACACAATAATAAACAGCAGCCCTTACTAGAATACAAGCCTCATGGGGCAGGATTTTTATCTCTTTTGTTCAGTAAACAAAACAGTCTCCAGAACATGCCTGGCACATAGTAGGTGCTTGATAAATATTTAGGCAGGAGTTCCCCACCCTGTACACATGGCCTACACTGTCACGCATTTCTGTGAGCATTACACCTGCTCCATTTTACTGGGTCAGGGTCTATTTTCCTATTGACTTCAAGACCTCATCAAGTGCCACTACGACTTGCCCATACAGGATGGCCCCTGTGAGAGAAAAAAACTGACAGAGGGGAAAAATAGATTTTGTTAGTTTTTGCTTTTTGGCAATTGCCAAGGTTAAAGCAATATGCCTGGTCTTTGGCAAAGGCTATAGACAATCTCCCTCCGGGTGCTGCCGTGTAAATCTCCACGGTGAACCAGTCACAGCACCCCACCTTGCATCCGTGGCAGACGTTGCCCGTTAATCCTGATATTTTTTTTTCCCTTTGAGCTAAGAAGTGACCTCAGAATCTTTCTGAGCAGGGACTGTCCCGAGAGGGCTCTGGACTTCTCCCATACCCACCCTGGGTCCCAGGACCCTGCCCACTGCCTATTCTAAAAGACAGTTTTAAAACCGGTGCTGCTCCAGAAAATGTTGATCCTAGTTTTTCCTTTTAGCTGGGATCCTCCAAAGTGAAGTAGAGTGGAGACTTGGAACAAACAGCTGAGGAAAGCATGTTAAGGGCCGATCTCCATGCTGGGCCCTTGACATTTGGCCATCGTGTTTGAGCTTCCCACCAAGTCCATTAGAAATGTATCATCTTTGTTTTACAATTGAAGAAATAATGCACCGAGCAATGGAACGCCTTACCCAACATCACACAGCTACTGAGGGATAGTACCAGAGCCATTCCATTTGTCCAAAAAGTACTGAGTTCTCGCTACATGCCAGTGGCAACTGGCATTGGAGATGCAATTACAAGGCTGAAATGGGCACCACCCTCTCTCTGACCTGCCAGTCTGTGTGTCTTCCACTCTACCTCATGCGGCCTTGCCAGTGGAACGATACTAGTGACCCCCTACTGCATACTTCAGTGCGAACCCTGTGCTGGGAGCTTTACTTATACCACTTATTTTAATCTTTACAATATCTTGACATGATAGATGTTGTTATCCCCACTTCACAGAAGAAGAACTGAGGCTCAGAAGGCCCTAGTATCTCTGTCACTAGGTCAGAGGCAGGAAGGACAGAATCAGGATGTCACACAAGCCTGCTGAACTACTAAGTCCCTTTTCTCTGCGCCCCTGAGGAAAGAGCCAACGTGGGGTTGAGAGGAATCTCTCAATTATGGACACATGTAGAAACAGTTCATTAGACCCTGATTTTTTCTTGTTCTCGTTGACACAAGCAACTTGGCCTGAGTGGGTCAGATGAAGGAACAAGTGTATGGAACAGTTCAGAGTTCAGAGTGTGGAGAAAGAAATTAGGTTTCCGTAACAGGTATCACGTGTGGGTACCTCTGTCCCAAAGAACGAAACTCTTGCCCTTCTGATTTCATCCTGCGATATGCCTAGAAATGTTTATTTACTTAATGTGCACACCACTTTGTTTTCAAAAAGAGAAATTTAAAATGAAACACCAGCCAATGTTTGATATAATCAGTATCATCCTTAAAAATATGACAAAGAAGGATATTTCCTGACGACGGCCCCTCCCCTGTCTGAAGAAATGTCTCAAAAGCTCATTCAAAATCACAGGCAATGGAATAAAGATCTTAGTTGAATATCTGACGACATTTATACTATTTGTTTTTTTTAAAGAGAGGATTTTCAACTAAAAATCCATCTTGAAAAGATAACAAGACAAAGAGGATTTCTCCACCTCCTTTTGACAATCTGTACAGTTTGCCACGGAGGATTCAGACTGCCACGGGCACCGCCGCTGTGGCTTATTCCGGGGGGGAGTTCCGTTTAGATAACTCTGCTCTTTGGCCTTTTCCTGACACAATGACGCTTTCCTTGGCAAGACAACTGGAGATACCTCCTTTTGTATGGCTACATCTTTCTAGAACTTTCCTTAGCTGAGGGCAGTAGATTGTGGTCGATCCAGGCAGAAGTTTTCTCTGCAAAAGCATGAGGCCTTCTCTATTTCTTCCCGTAGGTGACCACTGATGTCCTCTAGTAATGGACAGGAAGAGCAGAGGTACAGAAAACCAGACAAGCACCATGCACCAGCTCCCCACTTTACCTCTTTCTTTCCTTTACCTGACCCAAATGCTGGGTACGATGCTAACTGGTAGTGACATGGCACAGGGCAACCACTGGAAATTGGTAGGAGGCCTGGGTTCCTCCATCTGTGAATCATGGGAGCTGCCATATTGATGTTCCCTGCAGTGCCACACACGCACAGCTCAGGAAGTCCAGGATGAGTTTAGGATGCAGAAACAGGGCATTGCGTAACATTGAACTAGTAGTAAGAAAGTGACGATCTTGTCAAGCCTCTTTCAATCTTCCTGGCTCCGTCAGGGAGAAAGGTTAAGTTTGCACATACTATCTCTTTGACACTTTCTTCACATTTGTTAAACTCCCTTTTTAGGAAAGTAAGGGCAGGCTGACGGTTCAGGCACTGGTTGGCATTTCATAATAATGTAGTGTTTTCATTCTGTTTATTTTATGGTTGTCTCCTTTTTATGTCAAATGATACTGATTTAAAACTTATGGCCATAATATAAATTTTTTTTATAAACTGAGTTTTAAAAAAAGGAGTCAATTTAACTAAAAATATTAAAGAGTAGAACAGAGGTAACAAAATAGTGAACAACGGTATGTGACTGACTAAAGGTTGGGAAAAGCTGGATTAGATGATCTCTAAACTCCATCTATTCCTGATATCCCATGAAGAGGAGCAAAAGACTTGAATAATCCCCAAAGCGAATCATCTATCACAGGAACGAACTGTAGGCCATTGGTAGAAGCCTTATTCTTTCCTCCCTGGAAGAGAAGCAAACAAATAACTTGCTCCACTGCATGAAACAGAACCCAGCCACTACCTGGGAAGCAGAGGAGACCAAGGATGTAGCCTCTGACTCTCCAGGGCCATCTTAGCTTGTGGCCCACCTACTATTTGCACAGTTTCAGCTTTGAGCTATTCAGAGCACACTGTTGAGTTGAATGTCTCATTTTTAAATCCAGTGAATTAGAAAGTAGGATGTCACAAGCCTGCTGTATGTTGGCAGGGTGGGGTGGGTGGGATGGTGTGTTCTAGAAGAGAAGGAGAGAGAACTTGATTCCCTCTGTTATCTTGGTTCTCTGTTCTTGCTATCCTATATATCTAGTTTCACCTAGAGACAAAATTGTCATTTATTTGAAGAGGGCTCCCAAATTTCAACCTTGGTAGTCCATTATTTGTATCAAGAGTTAGTATCAGAAAGATTTTGTGCAAATCTTGCTGGGGAAGAATATATATCTATCCTGGTCTGTTGTACATGTCAGTGAGTTTGCTGCCATGATGTAGCAGATTGATTGTGTTAATAGCCACAGTTTCTCTCCCCACCCTGTATCCAAGCTCCTTTGCTGTGTAATTTTAGAGTTCCTCTCACTCAACAAGTGGGATCTATTTCCTTGACCCTTGATTCCGAGTTTGGCCATGTGGGTTGCTTTGGTCAATGGGATGTTAGCAAATGTGACCCATACAGAACTTCGGAAAAACCCTTGAGTGTTTCTGTTTCTGCTTTTCCACCTCAGCCGTCACCATGCGAGACATGCCTGAGCTAGCCTGCTGGGGCACGAAACACATGGAACCTCGGCTCTCAGTTGCTTGTGTTGTCTGAGAGGAGGCTGTCCTGGAACAGCTGATGGCCAGCTGACCCCTGGCATGGGATCGAGCCCAGCCAAGACCAGAAGAACCACCCAGACAACCCACAGCTCTGCGAGCTCAATACATGCTTATAGCTTTAAGCCACGGGGTTTTGGAGTGGTTTGTCCTACGGTATGATTGTGTCAGTAGATACCTGCTACACACGCTCCATTCCCCTTGCTCTCACAGCTGGAAGAGGCAGCCCTACGTCCTTCAGGTGGACCTTTTTTCATCTCTTCACCTCCCCTTCCACCCAGTTCAAGCCACAGCGGATCGGAACAGATCCCATCATTGCCCAAGGAGGAGCGAGTTCATTGAATGACTCTGTCTTCAGAGATAAAACTGAAGTGTAGAGTCATTAGTTAGATGACGGCAGGTACTTAATTTAAAG
The DNA here is from genome assembly GCA_963574885.1 of Lepilemur ruficaudatus. NCBI lineage: Eukaryota > Metazoa > Chordata > Mammalia > Primates > Lepilemuridae > Lepilemur > Lepilemur ruficaudatus. Next base: position 5,111 of record CAUYRT010027893.1, on the reverse strand, counting down.
ATCATATAAAGCCAGACCACAGTGCTCATATAAAAGTAAAGGAAGCTGTCTGAGAGAGGGAGGGGCAAGAAGGGAGAGATGGCTAGAGAGGACGAGAAAAGAAAGAGAGAGAGAGAGAGAGAGAGAGAGAGAGAGAGAGAGAGAGAGAGAGATTGATCAAGGCTGGAGTGAGGTAGAGAGGAAAGCTGATGAGCATGGTTGCATCTTGAGATTCTGACTTTCTAAAACCACTTCCAGTTTTGTTCCCAGTCAGCTCACGTCGTGCTTTGTTTTCTGTCTTTGAATACCTCTGTGGTTTCCTCTTGGATGCTTACAGTCTTTCTTTAACCTAATTTGAGTGGCTTTGTTTTCTTGCAATCAACATTTTTCTCTAGTTGAGGACACTGTTATTAACACCTTACAATCAGCTTCTTTGCCAAGTGGTTTCATCAGAGGGGGGCAGAGACCCAGAGCTCTGGGAATGCTGGGGATGGGGGGTGGGCAGGCACTGAGAAGGGAGGAGGCAGCTCAGGGAAGGCTTGAGAGGTTGGAAATAAAAATTGTTTAACTCACAAGTTTATTGTGGGTTTGCCTCAGCATCGTCATTACACATTCCTTTTGATATCTGCCTAAACTGAATAGGATTAGATAAGCTATTTTCTTCAAACCAAAAACAACAAAAAAATTTGCAGAGAAAACGTCAAATAAATAATGTACTCTTCCAGATTTTTGCACTGCTGTCCACCTCCTTGTAATTTTTGACTGTGGTGTTCTCATCACAGCTCCTCAAGTGGCAACAATACACCTGTCAGAGCTATGAGGGCAGGAGGCGGTGCCCCTTCCATCACAGGTGGCACGAGCTCATTTCCATTCTCATTGTCTTGATGGAGGAAGATTTTCCCTGTGGTCCACACCACCTTAGCCTCATGCCACACACTAAGGAATATGCCTGTTGTTTCTGTTTAAGATGGGATTTATGATTTTTCAGAAACCCATGCATAGTTAAGGTATTCGGGGTATTTGAAGAGGGAAGAGCCAAGAGGGCTGTCTAATAAAAAGAAACCAGCAATCTCACATCAGGGCTCTCTGTGTCTGGAAGGATCAGCTCAGTGAGCCAGACTGCTTATCTACGTGTGGACACACATCAGGGGACACAAAGCTGCACCCTCCAGAGAAATAATCCATGGCTCCCATCAACTCCCATTGGATTGTGCTGAAGGGGTTATATGGCTTCTACAGAAACAATCAATGTGGCCCCTAATATTCAGAAATGCAAATATAAGCACACACAAGTCCCCACTGACATTATTCCAAATCCCCTGGTAAGTGACAATGCAAGAAACCCATTTGTGCTCACCGCTTACCTGCCAAGCTGTGATCTGTGTGATCTGCGGGCACTTCCCTCTCTGTGCCCCTCTTCCCTCACTGCCCTCCAGATCCCAAGCTCTGTTCTCCTCCCCACTCTTCTCTATTTACTGTTAAAACTCAAGCTTTTCTCACTTCAACTGATGCCCCTCCAACAGCAAAGATTCCAGATAATATGCAGTCCATGTTCTGCCTGGAACCTAAGAGGCTGTTGGCCTTCGTGTTGTGAATATGAGTCCACTTGTATGCTGAATATGAACACCGCTATTACAGTGAGATAGTTGGGTGACGGTACACCCTGTACAGTGGACTAACAATGTATTCTTTCCCGGAGCAACACTGACATCCATCAATGAAAATAAAACAAATAAACGTTTTCATCTTAACAGATTTATCTGTTAAAAAATAGTAAACTCAGATGCCGATCCAGTGGAGAAGGGGGGTGTGGGGCACAGAAAGAGGGAAAGGATGGGAGAGCACTTGGCTATTCACTGTGGTTTGAGTATTTTAAGTAATTACATTATCTTACGTTTCCTGTTTTGGTAGCTACCTGCAACTGATCCATCTTGTTATTCCTTGAAGTCACTAGACACAGGCACTAACCTTGGATAGGTTCAGTCTGAGACCTGGATCTGGCACTTGCCGTCTATGTGCTATTGGCTAAGTCCACTGATGTGTCTGAGCCCCAGCATCCTTACCTGTAAGCCTGATGTAATAACAGTAACAGAAACATTGTTAAGAGTGATGCTGACACATGCCCAGCTCCCCTCTTCGCTCAGGCAGCAAGTATTTATGGAGCCCTCGCTACATGCCAGGCACTGCTCTAAGTGCTCAGGATACAGCAGGGTGCAAAATATCAGAGCTCCCTGCCCTTAGACGGTGTACACCGGGGAAAGGATGGTGGTGATGACGGTGGCATATGACGACAGCGTAATAAACAAGTAAGCTAAGGAAGCTGTCAGGAGGTGATAAGTGCCATGGGAGCAAATAAAGAGTAGAGCACAGGGTAAGAAGGGTCGGGGGCAGGGAGGGGGGTGCTGGAGGTTGCATTGAGAAGGCAAGATATGAACAAAGATTCCAGTCTCAGACAAGGGAGTTGGCCAAGAGGCTCTCTGGGGAAAGTGTGCTCTAGGCAGCAGGCCCTGCCAGGGCAGAAGCCCAGAGGCGGAAATGTGCCTGCTATTCCTGTGAATGCCAGCAGGTCCCCTCTGAAGCAATGCCTGGGAGGGGTTGGAGAGGAAAGGGCACAAAGCAGTGGGCAGGGAGAGCTTGGGAAGGACGTTGGAGCACCCAATCAGGCTCTGCGGAGATAAGCTTACATCCATAAGGCATTATTATTTCTTGCAATCCTTTACTGAGCTTATTAAAGACACTGAGTGGGACCTGATCAAACTAAAAAGCTTCTGCACAGCCAAATAAGCTGTCACAAGAGCAAACAGACAACCTACAGATGGGAGAAGATTTTCGTAAGCTACACATCCGATAAGGGGCTGATAGCTAGAATCTATTTAGAACTCAGGAAAATCAGCAAGAAAAAAATCAAATAACCCTATCAAAAAGTGGGCTAAAGACATGAACAGAAACTTTTCAAGTTTCAGAAGACAGAATAATGGCCAACAAACATGAAAAGATGATCAACATCTCTAATCATCAGGGAAATGCATATTAAAACATACATCTTTTTAAATAAACAACCATAAAGCTTAACATTTTCACTTAATATTTAACCAAATTTGATTTACTTGTCTGCAGTAATATATTAAGAACATTATGCTATTCCTATCTTAAGTATTTTAGTATGCATTGATAAAAAATAAAAATTTTTCTACATAACCACCATAAAAGTTAATATGAAATTAATGATAATCTTATTATCCAGTTGATATTCAAATTTCCTCAATTGTCCTAAAAATGGCCTTTGCCCTGTTCTAGCTTTTCATGAACTGACATTCTTTTTGCTCTACCAGGAAGGCTTCATATCTTGAACACGTGAAGGCATGAAGTACTATCTTTTACAGTACTACTCCCCCTGCCACATCAGACACACACACACACACACACACACAATGCAAACACACACAACGCAAACACACATGTACTTTTTTCTCTCTTGCCACTGACTTATTGAACAGACCAAGATAGTTATCAATTGTCTAATATTATGAACCATCTTTGGGACTTTTTTGATTGTTTCCTCATGGTCTTATATAGCATTTTCCTCTTTCTGCCCTGTATTTCCTGAAAAATAAAAGCCAGACAGAAAACTTCTAGATTAAGGTTTTTCTGACAAAAATGTTAAAAGATGATGCTGGTTCTGCTTATGGCATGGTATTTTTAGGTTACAAAACATCTGGCTGTCCACTACTAGTGTTGCTGTGGCTGATCATTGAGTTCAGGTGGGCAGAGCCTAATCCCTCCATTGATTAGTTACAATGTTTCTTTTTGGAACTGTAATCTGTAGGGTGGTACTTTGCCACCGTGCAAATACTGAGTTCCCCGGCAACCTATCACCTGATAGTTTAACATACGCTGATGATCTTTGCCTGAATCAATTATTTCATTGTGAATTGCAAAAAAAAAAAAAGATTTTTCTAACTGTATTATTTATTCTATATTGATTAGTTGTCATTCTTGAAGAAAAAAATCCTTTTTTTATTTGAGACAATTTGGCTACCCTGAAATGCATTTCCAATTAGAATGGAAGAATAAATGCTTAATTCTTTAATGTTAATTACCAATATATATGTTAAGGAGTTAATGTAATAATCATTTCTACTGGTGACAAATACGATTTTTGTTTTGTCATGCTTTCTCTTTTCTGATATCATTACATATCCATGTAGTTCAATTATAGCCATTATTCTCTCAATGCTAAAATTGTTCCGCCTTTGGTCAAGAGCGTCCTGCAGGCTGATTCCTGTGCTATTTTGAAGACCTCATTAATCCTTGAAAGCTTCTTTGCTTTCTGGCACAGCAAGATCTTCCTGGCTCACCTTTTACATTTCTTTTTGCACACCTGGAAATTGCCATATCTCTAAAAAATCCTTGTTATTTATGGCAAACCATATTTAGAGACCAAAATTGGGTGCTATACGGGCTTATTGCTAGAGGTAATATTTCTGCAATCTTTCTTTCATGAACAATGCTAGAAAATATAATCTGTTAGACAAAATCATGAGTTCACATGGATATTTTTAATATACATTGAACATTACAGGGTTTTTAGATTATTTGATATTATACTGGTTTCTTTTTACCTACATAAAATTAAAATAATACTACCCTTAAAATTAAAGCTATTAACCATGAGAAATTGCCTTCAGGAATTTGTCAAGATAAGACATGAACAGAAACTTTTCAAAAGAAGACAGAATAATGGCCAAGAAACATATGAAAAATTGCTCAACATCTCTAATCATCAGGGAAATGCAAATCTAAACCGCAATGAGAGATCTCTTATCTCCAGTGAGAATGGCTTTTATCAAAAAGTCCCAAAACAATAAATGTTGGCATGGATGTGGAGAGATGGGAACACTCCTACACTGCTGGTGGGACTGCAAACTAGTGCAACCCCTGTGGAAAGCAATATGGAGATACCTGAAAGCGATACAAGTAGATCTATCTTTTGATCCAGCAATCCCATTACTGGGCATCTACCCAAAAGAACAGAAGACACTCTATAAAAAAGACACTTGCACTCAATGTTTATAACAGCATAATTCACAATTGCAAAGTTGTGGCAACAACCCAAGTGTCCATCAATACAC
>CAUYRT010027892.1:0-41431 GCA_963574885.1 Lepilemur ruficaudatus | reverse complement strand
GATCCCAAAGATTTCCAACTTTTTACTAAGTGCCTTATAGTCCTACATTTTACACTTAAGTCCATGACTCATTTTGAGTTAATTTTCCTATTTTTATTAGAGATAGGGCTCTTCCTCTTGCTGTTGCTCAGGCTGGTCTCAAACTTCTGACCTCAAGTGATCCTCCCGTCTCAGCCCCCCAAAGTGCTAGGATTACAGGCATGATGCATTGTGCCTGGCCCCTGATTTTTTCTAATGTAAGAAAATTAAGTTTAGAGAAGTTTAGCTTAAGTTTTGAGTTTGTCTTTGAGACTTTACATGAATATTTAGGTTACTCATTCTCTCTGTTTTAGCTTTTAGTTATTCCTGTTGTCAAAAAATGGCCATTTTTATTATGATTGTATTTTTGTACATGCCCATTAATATTATGGAGTAAGGTGTCTCCCATAGGGCTCAGTTACAGTGTTTTGCAGAAAGCAAGCCAGCTATTTATTTCATATATCTATTTTTATGTCTATGTTTATGTCTTACCTACTTTTAAACTCTAGTCCACAGAAAGAAATGCCATTAATATTGGAACCTAGCGTGCGCACACACACCACTAAACCAAAAACTCTTTTCTTTGCTTTGCTTGTCTTCTCTGCTCTTCAGTTCTATTTTATTGTCTTCTGTTTAATTAAAAATTCTGGTCCCAACACAATTAAATGATTTTATAACCCTTTTTTGGGTCTCAACTCACAGTTAGAAAAGAAGCTATGATTTTGAAAAAAAATTGTTCTGAATAGAGAACTACACTTTAAGCCATTAGCTAACAACAAAATCCATAATGACTATGAAGGGGAGCTGGGGATTATTTTGGAATTACATTCCTAGGCTACGGTGGTTGCTATCGTAGAATGAATCCATTCTCTACTCTTGGGCGTGATGGCCAAAGGCCATGAGTTTGACCACAAATATGTCTTTATTTTTGGTGTCATTAGTTAGCTTAATTGACCTTGTAGTACTAGAAAGAGTAGGTCACAAGTTCTTAAAGCATTTGATGTATACTACAAGTCACAGATATTTGATTATAGCTTTATAATTCTAGGTTACATTAAGCATAGAAAGACAGAGGGAATTTAAAAGAGAGCAAAGTTCATTACCGCATTTACACACTAGGTTCAATCATAAGTCCAAAGTTCATTTAGAACTTTCAATAAACTGTGAGGCTTTAATCGTATCCAATATATTAAAGTCAACATGAATCCCAATTAGCTAATGATTTTGATTGGATCTATTACTTAAATCTCTCAGAAAACATGCCATCATTTTCTTACTCTTTGTTCATTAGGCAACAGCAACGTGCTGAAACTTGAAGTAGGAAACAGCTTTTGTTTTTGCCAACTCAATATCCACGAAGTCAAAACAGTAACTCATGTTTCCTCTTGGGTACGATCTACCTCCTCCCCCTCTCTGTCTTGCAGTGTACGTCATGAAGACAGGGACAAATTCTCAGCACCATTTGCTGGATTTGTAGTACTCTCCTCTCTGCTGTTCATTGCACTTCAACCCCAAAGCATACTCAACCTCACTCTAGCCTTCAGGGCCAATATTGAGGAGAGGCAAGAGTCATCTAAAGAATTCTGTGATGCAGCCTCATGATTTTTACTCCTAAGTTGGCTTCTGACTTTGTGCCTCTTCTAATAATGGGTCATCTACCTTGATACCTGGGGCCTGTCTCACTGTATGTAACTTGTCTGTTAGTCCCTGAAAATCTGATACTTTGCCTTACTCTTTCTTGGTAGTAGAGACTTAGACTATGGCTGCCTCAGTTGTCTGACTTCACTGGTACTACTGACCTGATTTAATGACTCTCTTTGCTTTTCTGTAAACTCTGGGGAAACTGGACTATAGTCATCAGACATCTCATGGGTAAGAGTGTTCCTACTTTCTTGTAAAGGGCACCTGAGGGACTACTTTCCTAGGCTTCCCCCTCTTGTTGTTGCAATATTCCAGCTACCGAGTGTTGCCCTCTCCCTGGGCCATCTCTTAGCATCTGTGGCTGAGCTGAGTCTGAATGTCTGCCCCATTCCCACGGATGAGTCTATTACCAGAAGCTAGCTCCTTTCCCTCTTTTTTCTTCTTGCTATTAACTAGAACATTTCTGGGAGATTCTCAAGATTTATAAAATTAACTTTTTGTTACCTTTCCATGTCCAACATAGTATCTTGTTCAGGAAATAGTTGTTGAATAAGCATGTCCCTTTGAAAATTTGTATCAGTTGTCACCATTGTAATTTTGGTCAGATTGATTCACAAAATGAAAACTTATACCTTGATAACTGTTTTAAGTGAGAAAAATGACTCTTCTCTTCTTGAGAAGAATGAGTCTACTTCTTCAAAACTTATAAAATAAAGCATCAAAAATTCAGGTTGAAAAGGATGTTTATTTAACTGCAACATTCAAACCATTTAATTTTGGACTAACAACTTTTTGGTGTGTTCCATCTAACCTCATAGAACTTTTTAAAACATATTTTTAATTATGCTATGAAACCATTTCACAGAGACCACAAAGTACGAAGGAAAGAAAGAGAGAAAGAGGAGAAGGAAGGAAGGAAGAAAGAAAGAAAAAAAAAAAAGGAAGAAAAGGAAGGAAAAGAAAAGGAAAGGTCTGGTTCTTTTATAGTCCCCTGATGAGTTCTCTACCAAGAGATCCTAAACTCTATTGTGTTCATTTGGGAACTTTACTTTGAAGTAACTAGAAATTGTGTTTAACATTATTATGCGTCAAGTTTTAGTTGCCAAAAATACCATTAATAGAGAAAAAAATAGGTTGCTTTACTTCTTAAGCAAATGAATTGAGTTTGGAGTATAATGACTAAAAGTAGATTACATTGGTAAGTTAAGTGTAAATTAATTGATGAAAACATGCATTTCCCTGAAAATGTACAAGGGATTGAAAATTTCTCTAAAGATCTTTTGTGTACTTGGATATACAATATACCTTCTTACAGATAAGGTTATTAACCTTGCATAAGGATGTTTTCTCCTGTATCTGGGTCCTAAAGTGGCAAAATAAAGGATTTCACTGCTAAGGGATCAATGCAGGAAAACATTAGTGTGGCAAGATTGAATATAGTACAAACTACTGCTATAATGGCTTTAAATGCAGCATCGTGGACTCTTTGCATTTTTGCCAATTCTGCTTAAGCACCAGAATATTAGAAGTAGCTTTCAAGGAGCTCTCTGTCTCAGCACAAAGGCAGACATGCAAACAAATAATTAGGATATAATGTAATGGTGAAGCCTGGTGGAATGAGAGAGTAATTGTCTCCTGGATAAGTGAGTCATGAAGCCTCCACCAGTGTATGTTTGAGCTAGAACTCAAAGAGTGATAAGAATGTGCTGGATGGAGAGGAAAAGAAAGGCATTGCAGGGCAGGAAATAGCTGGAGCAAAGACACTGAGGGTGTAAGCGCAGGGTATGTTGAGGGAAACAGTGAATGGTCCCATGAGGCTCTAGAAACAGTACACATTGGAAAAGGGGTTCTTGGAATGAAATAGCTAGAAATGTAGATTGGAACCAAATGATGAAGAACTTTATACATAGATCCAAGGATTTGGAACTGATCTTAGGAGTCATTAGAGTTTTTTTTTTAATTTAATAAAAACATTTAATATGAAGAATGTACATGATCTGATTTTTACATCATAGTGAAACAGGCCTTTTGGAGAGGGGACATGTGGGAGTAATTGATTTATCTGCTGAACACAGCCATTATTTATGCTTTCTCCAAGGCTTCTAATACGATGATAATATTTCCTTGTATTACTAACATTCCAATATTGTTCCATTACCCGCTAGTTGTGATCACTACACATTCATCTGTCACAAGATTCATAAAGGGATCGAATCACTGTACTATTTCGTGAGCTTTGCCCATAGTGTCTACTCAGCAGATTCAGAGCTGACCTGAAATGGAATTTGCAGTCTCCCCTATGCTCCTGCAGTACCATCAAAGGTTTTTATTTTTAAATTTTATTTATTTATTTACATACATTTTGGTTTCATAATTTGCTTTTGTAGAGTTCGATAAATTCACGCCTAATGTGTACAATGCACACTGACTGACTGAAGGGCACATTTATAGCTTCAACTCAAGCTGTACATCAAAGGTTTTTAAACAGAGGAAACTGCTACCTTCTGGGTCATTGCCACCTCTCACTCATGCTGTCTAACCCCAGCTAAGCAGTACATTATGATGTTTTAAATTCTCATAACCGATAATTTCAACCCTGGAGGCATTTGCTCCCAGTTCCAAGCAATCCTAAAGAACTACCTTAATTTTACTGTCTTCTTTGGCAAGGCTAGAACATATAATTAGCTTTACCAAATTTCCAACTATCTCTACTGAGAAAATTCTGGGGAATCAGAATATTAAATGCAGGCTAGAATTAGGTGCCACAGCCTTTTTGGTACCTAGTAGGAGATGTATTAATATATGGCTTGCATCAGAATTAGGTTCATCTGTGAGTAATAGACACCCTAAATAGCAGTTGCTTTAAGGTTCACACTTGTTTCTCTGTCATGTAAAATTCCTCAGAGAGGAAGTCCAGATCTCTATTCCATGAAGTCATCGAGGCCCCCGGCTCCTTCTGTCTCATGTTCTGACGTCCATGGCATGCCAACTCATAGCAAGCCCACGGCTGCTTGAGCTCTGGATTAATTTCCTAGGGCTGCTGTAAGGAAGCACCACAAAGTGGGTGGTTCAGAATAACAGAGGTTTATTGTCTCACAGTTCTGGAGGCTAAAAAGTTCAAAACCAAGATATTGGCATGGCGATGCTCTCTCTGAAGGATGTAGGGGAGGATCTTTCCTTGCCCCTTCTAGCTTCTGCTCTTTGCTGGCATTCCTTGATGTTCCTTGCCTTGTAGATCCATCATTCTGACCTCTGCCTCTGTCATCCATGACTATCTTCTCTCTGTGTGTCTCTACATCATCTTCCCTCTGTGCCTGTCTCTGTGCCTTCACATGCCATTCCCCCTGAATGTGTGTTTAAATTTTCCTCTTATATTTCCAGTAATATTGGATTAAGTCCCACCCTAATGACCTCACCTTAACTCAATTAAATCTATCAAGACCTTATTTCCAAATAAAGTCACATTTACAAGTACTGGGGGTTAGGACTTCAACATCTTTTTTTGGTGGGAGAGGGGTTGTAACAATTTAACCCATACCAGGTTCCAAAATCATGTTTACATTCCAGCCTTCATAAATAGTAAAAGAAGAAGATTATGCTTTTTCCCTTTAAAAATATTCTCCATATTGTGTATAAAAAATTTCTGCTTACACTGGCCATACCTAGGTGCAAGGGAAGTTGGCTAGCTTTGTGCTCAGATAAATTGGAGGTTTGATTAGTAAGGAAGAAGGAATGCATCCATATCGGGTGACAGCAGGCAGTACCTGCCATGTGGTCTATAATTGCTCTTTAAACCAGCTACACTTATTAGTTTCTCTGATGTATTGGATTGCAATGTCTGACACTATTGCAAAAAGCTACTTGGTCAGGCATATCACCTGTCTGTCTGACCTCTGGCTGTGACAGAGATGTAGGGCCTCCTGGAAGTTGCTAAGAAGCCACTACCCTATTATAGTGGGGAAATAGAATCAATGGTGGTTCATCACAACTTACTGATGTGATCTTGAGATAGCTAGTAAACTCTAAGTCTCAATTTTCTTATTTATAGATTGGGAATAACAATATATAACTGATATTATTCTTATATAGCTTAAGTAGGATAGTACGTGAAAGTTCCTGGTACAAAGAAGATACCTTATAGCATTTGTTAGATATGAACCTAAGGGGCAGAAGAAGGAGAGAAAGAAAAAAACAAAGGAAGTGAAAGAGAAAATCCGCCTTCTGGATGTGATAGTCCAATTGAAAGAAAAGCTTGAGAAAAATGGGTATTTTCTTCAGTGTTCTTTTGAGCAGGCCTGGTTCTTTTGAGAAAAGACTGATCTATCTACTTTAGGCAGTTCTTTGGATATGATGTGTAGGCATCCCACACAGTTTGAATCATTATTTGAAGGGTAATTCTTAGCCAGGCTAGTCAGAAAACAATCATTGAACAGATAATATCACATGACCTAAAGAAGTGACAGCTATTGTGATTGCAGTTAACATAGAGGAGTGGTTCAAATGCCTTCTTTGGCACTGTAGAGGCAACATGTATAACTTTTGCGACAGACATTGTAGCAAACAGAGCTTGCTATTTGTCCCCCAATATCCAACCTCTCTTCATTTCCATGTGGTAGAATTTTTAGCTGGGACACATTGCCACCCACCAAATGACATTTCTTAGCCTTCCTTGCAGGGAGGTGTGGCTATATGATCAAGCATTTGGGAATGAATAGGAGCATAGGTATTGTATGCAACTTCTGGTCATATCCTTAAAAGAAAGAAATACATTCTTCTCTATATACCTTTCCTTCTTCCTACTGCCTGGGATGTGGATGTGATGCTGAACCTTCTTTGATGAGGGCAACTACTTAGGACAGTAGAGCAATAAGACAATGGTAGCCTGGGTCCCCAATATCATGGAGCTGCTATATCAGTCCAGGTCTGCTCAAACCTAGATTGTTACGTGAAAAGAAACTATTTTGTTTAAACCAGTTATTTTGGGTTCTATTATAGCAAATGAATCTGTGTCTTAAAAAAAATAGAGGTTTTGGCAACCTAAAAGAGGCATTGGCTGAGTGGTCAGGTAGTGGGCACAAGAACATAGTTATTACCATCTGGAAAGCTGTCCAACATTGTTATACTGCAGAAAACTATTTGGAAAGCTGTCATTTGCAATAACTTACAAAACAGATCAAATGCTCATGGAAGCCATAGCTTTATAAGAAAAGGTTAAAAAAATTCAAGATGTTGGAATGTATTGTCTGCTTCTTTCTTCTTTCCGTAAAATTTTTGAGACAGATATGGGTTGAGTCTATTTGCAAATAAAGATGAAAGAGAATACAGCTTTCCTTAGAGAAGCTCTCTCCCTTAGTGGCCAGCAATCTAAGTTGACTAGTCATTGAGTAATTTAGGACCTCCAAAGGGTTGAAAGAACCACCTGCCTCTGTGGTCCAAACTAATGACTAGAGGTGGCTATGAGGAGTAGATGTGACAGGAAGACAGTTTTTATTCATCATTAACTTCTACTAACTCCCTTTCAAGCAAGTCCAAATAAAAATAATAATGTTTTCAAATAGATTTCCATCAGTGTTCAATAAAAACATCTTTAGAAAGTTTTAGTTTTTTTTTTGATTGGAACAAACAACCTAAGTAAAAGGAATGTTCTTATGGTACAAATGTAGCCTTCAGTAAATTCATCTAGCCCAAAGAGCTTCAAACCAAAGTATGCACATTCCTGGTTTACAAGAAGATTTCCCAAGGGAGTACTTGGACACATAACTTTAAGGGGGTTAATATTAAACTTTCATGTTTATTCTTTTAAAAACTTGATCTACCTGAGAATTTCCCCACGGTCAAGGCCATTGTGATTCTGTCTTGCTGCCTTTCCTTTCACAATTGCCCTTCTCTCGCCTTGACTTCAAAAGATCTACTGTGTTTCTCTCATCTCTGACCTCACCATACTGCAAATGGGCAACACTTTATGATGTCTGCAATAATTGATGGCTAATACTTGTGATGACTAGACGACTTTTAATGAAACACTTAGATCATTGTGGTCATTTACATAATTTCAATTTATATACATAGTTTTGTTGCAAAGAAATATGATGGACGTGATCAGTATGAGGCTGAAAGTGCAAAATACATTAACATATAATTCTGAGAGGGAAGTGAAAGGAAATAGGAATTCAAGGAGCAAAAGGAGCTGTCAAAGAAAAGCTTGCTCACCTTTTTAAAAAATAAATGATGTTGGTATCAAATCACTATAGGATTTACATTCTTTTTGATACATTCAAAGGAGTAGTATAACCATTTTTATTTTTAAAATGTCAAAATATACGATATGTTAGAATTGCATCTTTTGCCACTACTATTTAAACTTATGAGGAGGAAATTCTGATATTTAGATTTAAAAATGTTTGAGGGACTTCATAGTATTAGTTAATTATTTCAATAGATTTAGGGGGTATACGTGCATTTACATGGGTATATTGTGCAGTGGAGAAGTCTGGACTTTGTTTTTTCTTTTTTTTGAGACAGAGCCTCACTCTGTTGCCCGGGCTAGAGTGCTGTGGTGTCAGCCTAGCTCACAGCAACCTCAACCTCTTGGGCTCAAGCAATCCTCCTGCCTCAGCCTCCCGAGTAGCTGGGGCTACAGGCATGCGCCACCATGCCCGGCTAATTTTTTCTATATATTTTTAGTTGACCAATTAATTTCTTTGTATTTTTAGTAGAGATGAGGTCTCGCTCTTGCTCAGGCTGGTTTTGAACTCCTGACCTTGAGCAATCCTCCCGCCTCAGCCTCCCAAAGTGCTAGGATTACAGGCGTGAGCCACCGCGCATGGCCTGAAGTCTGGACTTTCAGTGTTCCATTACATGAACAGTGTACATTGTACCCATAAGGTAATTTTTCATCCCTCGCTCCCCGATCTCCCATCATGGTGTCTCTGGTGACTATTATTCCACTCCACACAACTCATAGCTTAGTTCCCATTTACATGTGAGAACATGTGACATTTGATGTTCGATTCCTGTGTCACTTCAGTTAGAATAATGGCCTCCAGTTCCATCCAAGTTACTGCAACAGACATTATTTCATTCTTTTTAATAGCTGAGTAATATTCCTTGGTATATGTATGTATACCACATTTTCTTTGTCCATTCATCGACTGATGAACACTTAGGTTGATTCCCTATCTTTGCTATTGTAAATTGTGCTGCAATAAACATACAAGTGCAAATATCTTTTTGATATAATGACTTCGTTTCCTTTGGGTAGATACCCAGTAGTGGGTTTGCTGGATCGAATGATAGATCTACTTTTAGTTTTCCATACTGTTTTCCACAGAGGTTGTACTAATTTACATTCTCACCAACTTCATAGTATTTAAGTGTTCTTTAATCGTATACCCAAGGAAAAACATTTAAAGACCACATTTCTATGTCCCATTGCAACTAGATTATTTCTCATAAGCCTCTCCCAGATAGAGAATTATGGACCCTCTGTTGCTCCTGAGCAAATAATGCCTTTGTTTAGAATTGCTGATGACCCTGGATGGTTGTATATTGTCTAGGGAGCCAAATGAGATCAGCAGAAGTTTTGTCTGCATAAAGCATAGAGGAGGTTAAGCTTCAGATTTGGGTATAATGGATGGGCCTTTCAGTTTAGGTATAAACGATAACTTTAGGGTTATTTGAGGTGAAGAAACATACATGGAAATAATAACAATGTATGCCTTCATTCTTTTGATGAGGTTTTCTTTTCTTTCAGAAAAGGTTGAAAATATACTTTCTCATTCCTTTCATATTTGATATTGTCACATGGAGGTTACGTTATTGCAACAATGTTAATCTACATGTTTTTCTTGTATCCAAAGCAAATACTAGTTTCCAGTCCTTTGTATTTTTTCAAATAGGACATTTAGAGTTCTCAATTATGAACTGTATTCATTCTGCTATAGCTAGAAGGCTTGGCAAGTATTTTCTAACGAAACATTGTATACCTTATTAGGTTTGTTACTTTTTTTTTCCTTTTTAACAAAGGAGATTTGGAAGAACAAGTCAATGGAATGTTTTTAAAACACTTCGGCTTGATTTTCTAATAAGGAAAAAAGTATTAGACCTGTATTAACACACTGATCACTTTTTAAAATATATGAAGATGAGGATTGAGTAACATGTTAAAAAACTTTAATTTCTCTTTAACAGAAATTTCTTCTTCTCTATAATTCGTATTAATTGTTCCTTTTAAAGCCAACTGTGAAAACAATTAACAAAGCATGGTATAATTTTTCTTCCAACTGGAATATATTGACTTTCCATATTTCTACCAATTTTTCCTCTTGAAATAAGAGAAATAAAACTTGCATTTATTTTGCCTACAGTTGGATATTCAGTATAGAATCTACCCAGCTAAATTTCTCTGTGAACTGCCCATTTTACTGCAGGGATGTGTCCCTCTCTGAATAGTCTTATTTCTGTGAAAAGATCTACTTCTAAAGTACTCAATTGATTGATCCAGGGATTGGAACCTTCCTCCCCTCCTCAACCTGAGATGAACCAATCTGACTCTTAGGAATTTAGCAACAAGGTTGAGAGACTAGAGTTTATTTTTTGCTAGTGACTGAGCCTATTTCTTGTTGCCTTGGAACTGGGGATACAGCTTGCCTTTGCAAAAGAAAAGCTGGCGTATCCCTAACATCAATGGAACCAGGAGCAAGAGTACAAATGGTGGCCCTTGTAGCATGTGTTTAAATATTTGAAAGGCATAAATTAAGAAAGCAACTTATTAAATAAGATATTTTTAATCTTCTTATCTTGACAAATATACTTTATAGCAACCTGGGGGTGAGTTTTGAAAATTTTAACTTCTGTGGCACCTCAGAATTCTAGAATGAAAAGTGATTTTTGAGAGGAGAGATAGTATGTGGCTTTCCCTTCTTCCATCAAGTACCACTAAGGGCCACACATTGCAGGTACATGGACACCTCAGGGTTCCATCCAAGCATTATCCACAATCTCCATATATAGCTACCACTTGACCATGTTCTGGGACCAGAGGGGCACACCTGTAAAACACTCTGCTCTTGGGAAGGCAGACCCAGGGAAGAGGCTAGTACACACCTTGGAAACAAATTCAGGTTTACTGCAGGCAGAGAACTCTGGGGCCTCATGTGCTCACACCATGTTCTAAAAGGGACCGTGTGGGTTCTGGAAGGGCACAGACAGAAAAGGGCAAGAATGAGGCCCTCTGAAGACTGTCTTTCATAGCTCTGCTGTTTTCCTACTCTATATTTTTTAAGACAAAAAGACACCATGGCATTCTTCAAAAACATTTCTCCATTTCTTTTAAGCTAGTTTGATATGGCTTATGTTACTGTAATCAATGAGACCTAACTTAGAAAACCAGGACATTCAACTAGGAGACTTTGAGTTGCTGGTCCAACTAAAATTTCATTACCCAAATTTATATATTTATGATACTATTAGGGTACAAAGTGATTTCACATTCACTTTATAATCCCCACAATACCCTGTGAGGTAAGAATCTATTCCCTTTTTGCAGATACAGAAATAGAAGCTCAACTAATTTGTCCAAACCTCCAGACAAGATTGCCTTGTGGTGACGAAAGGCTACTTGGGTCTATTGCTCTCTAGATATTGAAGTGCATGAGAAAGTACTTCCGTAGGTGCTAACAGTGAAGTGAAGTAGGTGCTGATAGAAAGATGTTTCTTCTTGCAGAAACTATTAGGAACAAAGGAACAATAGATAAAAAACATAATTTGTATTTATTTTTAGAAGATATGATCCTTTTAAAATTTTCTCTGACGAAAGTGCAAATGGAAAGGAGACTTCAATTAGCAGTGTCCTTTCATTTGGTGGCCTTCATCAGGTGCTAAGCCAAAAGTATACTAAGTGTGGGTGAGTGGGATTTAAATCCAAGAAAAACTTTCTAGACTCAATGGGAAGTTGGGACAGGGAGAGAAAACAGGTATTAAATCTCTAACTGAAGTATGCAGGGATTCTCCAGAGTTTTAGGAATTCACAAATACCTGGTACTATCTCTGGAATAAAGGGAAGGTGTGGCATATGGGCAGGAAACTCTTCTCTGGCTTTAGCAATCCCCCTCCCTGAAAATGGAGTTGGGGCAGGTGCACAGAGAGTAAGTCTGCTGGAAGTTAACAGCCCCTTTGGTTAGCCCAAGGAATGGTGGTGGTGATGTGTGTGTGTGTCCCCCTCAAGCTAACTAATATACCAGGATTGTTATTGCAAAAGAGAGATCCCAGAAGAGTAAGCACAGTGATTTATTAATATGATGCCTGGACACAGACTAAGGCAGGTGGGACTTTAAGAGCTTTTCCTAATGAATGTGGAATGAGGGATAAGGTTGGTGTCTGAGTTCCTTTGGGTAAGATTCTGAAGAATAAAACCTCAGCAGTAATCATGACATCACAGAAGTAGTTATTGATAAGATAGCAAACAGCAGTTTCTCAGGGCTTCTTTAAAGGAGGATTCAGGAGCCAGCTTTGTGGTGATGGAGGATGAGGACTGAGGGTCTGATGGTGATGGGGAAGGGATCTGAGGAACATGCCTAACTTACTCTGAGAACTGGGGATGGATGTACTGAAAGAGGGAAGCATACCTCTGTCGTATAAATCATTCTCTTTAGTTTGGGAGGATTGAAGAAGGAAGATCAGGCTCACATAAATCAGTGCTACTCAACAAAATAGCTACCACTGTAAGTGTATACTGGTAGCAGGTTTGTTACTTCTCATAGTTGTAGGGATTTGTACTTTTGGTGCCATCTCTTAACCTGCTTGGAGATGAACCTGGTAGGAACCCATAGTAGGTTCCTTACACCAGACTTATCCAGTCCAGGCATTAACTGGAGGCTTTTCAGGGTTTCCAGCCTTGTGCTTCTTAACTTCATGGGGCTGTGTTTCTAAATTCCATTCCCTGCAATCTTTCTACATCATCCCTCTAATTCTTTGAAGGTCTCCATCCACTGGAAATAACACAAATTGGGTTGTGACTCTTTTGGACCTTTTGGTACAAAAGCAAGAACACTCTCAAGTGAGTCATTACTTATCTCATTCTTCAAGGCTGCAGTAAGGTTCCAATTTAAAGGCCATGACCAAATAACTAATTATGTCCTTTGCTTGGTTTTATTCACTTTTTAAATTGTCCCTATTATTAATAGCACATGAATTAGAAATTTGGAAACAAATGTCTTTTGCTTGTTAATTGTTCAAATTAGCTTGTTCATCAATTAGTAACCCAAATGAATGCAATTTTATAAATATTTAAGAAGACAAACATTACCAAAGCCATCCATGAAGTTCCTTGTTGTATATGATACTTACTAAGGTATACATAAGGTGAACCAAATAGACCTTGTCCCTGTTTTTAGGAGGCTGCAATCACAGATGGAATTATGAGAACTTTTAAATTTTTATAAATTAATATAAGTTATGACTCTTCCTCTGTAACCTATAAGAAACAATGCTAGAGAATGTGAGTTTTGAAAAGAAAGTTCTTTCATCTATAAGAAGACCCTGAGATTTCATGGCTTTGTTTGATGATGAGAATGGAATTATGTAATGTTGCAAGATTATATGAATGTGTGTGCACCCAGCTCTCCAGTCATACTTTATAAGCCTTCTGTATTACCTATACCTCTAATAATAATAATCAACATTGAGTGTTTACCATGTATTAGATATAATTCTAAATGTCCTAATGACATTATCTCACTTAATTTATACAGTATGATGAATTAGGCATTATTTTTCCCAATTTACAGACCAGGAAATTCAGAAGGATGAAGTACTTTGACTACGATTGCATAGTTAGTAATAATGAGCTGCAAGGTTTCTCACACCTTCACACAGAGGTCAGGCCAACCCCAAAGTCCTCACATGACACAGTCCAACTATCAAATATAAGCATACTCGATATTAGGTACGGTTGCTGCATCCAAAGTTGATGCTTTAGGATTGTTTTTTTCTCAGAGTCTGTGAGTCTTTCTCAGAGTTTCATGGCCTTCTTCAATGTTTCTGTCTAGTACTATCCCCCTGGGCCAGTGTTTCTCCTCACCATCTTGTACTGCATGACCGAATCTATGTTTCTCATATCATACTCTGGCAATGATATGAGAAACGGGATGTCTGGGATCTGCCACACATCTACACATAGTCTCTGGGAGTGAGATCTGGAAATCTGCACCTTTATCAAGCCAACCCAAATGATTCTTATGTGTACTAGCCACTGAGAATTGTCAAGTAGGTGTTAAAATTTTATGCACCAAACTTATCCTTTACAATATTGAGGGTTAAAGGTTAGGAATGGTGAGAAGAAGATGAAGGGGAGGCTTTGTTACCTATTTACATGCATGTTTATATACACAAACACCCCAGATTTCTCATGTTCATTTTATATAATAATAGCCTTAGTAAGCTGGAACCCAACTTCAAATTCAAAAGTAAATGTGAAATCCAACAACAATAACAAACCACAAAAAGTTCTCTAATTAGGAGAAAAGCTATTAGTGAGCCCAGATATTTTATTTCAAACAAGGGTCTGAAGACACCTAGAAACAAAACCGTTTTAGAATTGTTGTAAACTTCCATTTTAAAACTTTCACTATCACTAGGCTATCTAGTGTTCCCTGTTAAAAACCTTTAGTCCTTTGTGTGTTTACAGTGTACCAGCTACCTGAAGAAGAATCCCTGAGCAGAGAAAGTATGCAGCAGAAGCAGAGACATCATCGGGTATTAAGGTGTCTGATTAAGTGGGAGAGAAGAACACATCCTTCTTGCCTCTGTCGTCACTGAAGAAATCACTACATGACATACAAAAGCAAATTCTTAGAATAATGTTCCCAAATCTCAGTTGCCCTTAGGTTAAAGCTTTAAATTCATTCTTGACTTTGATCTTTCCCGTATGCCACACATCTATTTTGTCAACAAAACGCATTGCTTCTGCCTTCAACATACATCCAGAATTCAACTACTTCTTGCCACTTCTGCTGCCGTACTGACTCAAGCTACCATAATCTCTCCCCTGGATTATTGAAACAACCTACTAAAATGATCTTTTGGATTTGGTCCTTGGTGCTTATAGTCTATTCTCAACATAGCAGCTGGAATAATCTGGTAAAAACATAAGTTAGAATATGTTACTCCTCTGCACAAAAACTTCCAATGGCTTTCCATCTCACGTAGAATAAATTCAAAGTTTTTAATTGACATAATGCTCCAGGAAGCAACCTGAGCCCCCATTATTTCCTTCAGCAAATCGCCTCCTTTTCCCCTTGATTGCTCTGCTCCAGGAACATAATCAGCTTGCAGAATCTTGAACATGCCAGCGATATCAGAGTTGAAGCCCTTGCTTCCTTCCTAGAATATTATATAATTTTTTTCTTGACTCAAAAATTTCCCAATGAAGAATTCCCTGGCATTGTATGTAAAATGATAGTTCTCAACACATTTTGTCAATATTCTCTGCTTCTATTTTGTCTGTGGCATTTATCCTATTACTTCCAAATGAGAAATGAGGATGGTACAGAACTGCTAAACCTTCCTCTTGGGACCACTGTACACAAACAGGCTGATTCAAGTGAGTCTCAGATGGGTGAGAAAAGATTCAATTATGGTGATATTAATCTTGGGAGGGAAGGGAAAGACAGAATGGCTACGTAAATAAATGATATTTAAACTGAATTCTGAAAGATTTTGAACACACATCACTGTGCAGATCTTAATTAAAAAAAAAAAACCCCAAAGTACATGAACAGAATGTGGATGATAATGTGTTCCTTAACAAGGTCATTTAAATATATAAAGTTACAGATATTATTTCATATTGGAGAGAGAAAATATCACAGCTCCTTCACTTTTTTACATAAAAATCACCATAATTATCAAACTTTTCAGAACTTAAGAACCAATTTTCATGCCTCTGTCATTAACTCTGCTGTGGGCACTGGGCTGCCTTTTTGCCAAGGGGGATACCTTGCTGCTAGGTATCTTCCAGAACTGAACTGGGTGCTCTTGGTATGATCTCAAGGATGAAGTCCACATCTTAAACCTAGACAGAAAGATGACCCTTTGCCAAGAAAAACTGTCAGTTGCCCAAGAATTTGAAAATACTTGGAGGTTCCCAATGTATATAAATAAATAATGATCTATTTGTTATTATATCATTACATATGTCTCCTAAAAGTTTTATAGTTTTGTCTTCCACCTGTAAGTTTTTAATCCATCTAGATTTGATTTGATTTTTGTGTAGGACTAGATTACCAATTTTCCTAGCGTCATTTACTGAATAGTTCATCCTTTCACCCCCTTCTGTAAAGTTGGCTCTGCCATAAATTAAGAATCTATATTTAAGTGAGACAGATTCTAGTCCGTCGATTCTGTGTGATTTAGCTTTGCTCATGCCAATAACCCAATGTCCTTATTACTACATCATTATGATAAGTTTCTAAATTTGGTAGGCAGATATTCTTTTATACAACTGTCTTGGCTCTGTGTGACCCTTCGAATGTCCATGTAAATTTTAGAATAATCATGTTAAATATCATTAAAAATCTATTTGCAATTTTGATCATAATAGCTTTGACTTTATAAACCAATTTGCAGAGATTGGCACTTTTATGATATTAGGTCTTTATTTTTTCTTTTAAGGTTTTCATAATGAAAAATTATCCACAAATTTAACAACTATCAACATTTTGACAAACTTGCTTCATCTATCCTCCAATTATTTTTACTGGGGTATTTCAAAGCAAATCCCAGAATAGGGTCATTTTGACTCCTAAATATGCCAATATTCATTTGAAAAAAGGACAAGACTTTTTTTTACATAACCATTTTTTTCTTACATAATCACAAGTGCCATTATTACATCTTACATAATTATTAATATACATTTTATTATAATTTAATATTTAGTTCATGTTCAAATTTCCACAACTGTCTAAAAATATCTTTTTGTAGTTGGTTTGAATTAAGATCCAAGCAAAGAACTCTCACTGCATTTGGTTATGTCTTTTAGGTTACTATTAATGTAAAATAGTCCTTTCTCATTTGGTTTTTCATGCCATTGACTTGTTCTTCACTAGACCAGGAGTCATGAGGACTTCTGGATTTGGCAGATTTCTTCCTGTGGTGTCACTTAACTTGTTTCTCTATCTGCAGTATTTTCTGTAAACTGGAATTTAAATAAGGAAATTTAGAATTAGGTTCTAATTGTTTTGGCCAGAATAGATTATAGATGATCCTTGTATTTCCTGCACATGTACTATTTTCTATTACATCTCATCAGGAGACACATAATGCCAGGCTACTTTACTTTTAGGATCATTAAAATTGCTCCATGAGTTCAAATGTTGATAGTCTTACCTCTTCATTTTGTAGTTTCCCATCAATGATTAATCTAATGGTATTATAATCTATTGATTACTATTACTTGAATCAATTAGTTCATTAGGATGTGAAAGTTGTCAGAATCAAAATGGAGTCACTTGTGTTAAGAACCCTAATACCACCATTTATTGAATAGGGCATCCTTTCCCAAGTGTATGTTGTCTGCTTTGTCAAAAATCAGTTGGTCGGCCGGGCGTGGTGGCTCACGCCTGTAATCCTAGCACTCTGGGAGGCTGAGGCGGGTGGATCATTCAAGGTCAGGAGTTCGAAACCAGCCTGAGCAAGAGCAAGACCCCGTCGCTACTAAAAATAGAAAGAAATTAATTGGACAACTAAAAATATATAGAAAAAAATAGCCAGACATGGTGGCTCATGCCTGTAGTCCCAGCTACTTGGGAGGCTGAGGCAGAAGGATTGCCTGAGCTCAGGAGTCTGAGGTTGCTGTGAGCTAGGCTGATGCCATGGCACTCACTCTAGCCTGGGCAAGAGAGTGAGACTCTGTCTCAAAAAAAAAATCAGTTGGTCGTAGCTATGTGGTTTTATTTCTGGGTTCTCTATTCTGTTCCATTGGTCTACATGTCTACCTTTATACCAATACTAGGCTGTTTTGGTTACTCTAGCCTTGTAGTATAATTTGAAGTCAAGTAATGGGATGCCTCTTGATTTGCTCTTTGTGTTGGGATTGCTTTGGCTATTTGGGGTCATTTTTGGTTCCACATGAAGTTTAGGATTATTTTTTCTAGATCCATGAGAAATGATTTTGGAATATTGATGGGAATTGTGTTGACTCTGTAAATCACTTTGGGCAGCATGGACGTTTTAATGATGTTGATTATTCCAATACTTGAGCATGGGATATTTTCCCACTTGTTTGTGTCATTTCTGATTTCTTACATCAGTGTTTTATAGTTCTCCTTGTAGAGATCTTTCACCTCCTTGGTTAAGTATATCCCTAGGTACTTTATTTTCTTTGTTGCTACTGTAAATGGTGTCAAGTTATTGATTTGTTCTTCACTTGACTGTTATTAGTACATAAAGATGTTATTGTTTTGTGTACATTAATTTTGTGACCTGAAACTTTACTGAATTTATTTATGAATTCTAGGAGTCTTTGGTGGAGATTTTAGGGTTCCCAGGTATAAGATCATATCATTGGCAAACAGGGATAGCTTGACCTCCTCTTTTCCCATTTGGATGTCCTTTATCTCTTTCTCTTGCCTGATTGCTCTGATTAGGGCTTCCAGTACTATGTTGAATAGAAATGGTGACTGTGGGATTCCTTATCTTATTCCAGTTCTTAGGAGGAATGCTTTTAACTTTTCCCCATCCAATATAATTTTGGCTGTCGGTTTGTCATATGTAGTTTTTATTTTTTTTGAGGCATGTTCCTTCTTTGTCTAGTTTGTTGAGGGTTTTTATCATTTAGGGTGCTAGATTTTATTGAATACTTTTTCTGCATCGATTGAGATGATCATATGGTCTTTGTTTTTAATTCTGTTTATGTGGTGGATCATATTTATTGATTTGCATATATCAAACCATCCTTGCATCTTTCAGATGAAGCCCACTGGATCATGGTGGAATTTTTTTTGATGTGTTGTTGAATTTGGTTTGTTATTTTGTTGAGGATTTTTGCATTTAGATTCATAGGGATATTGATCTGAAGTTTTCTTTCTTTGTTGTGTCTTTTCCTGCCTTTTGTATTGGGGTGATACTAGTTTTTTGTGTAGAATGAGTTAGGGGGATTCCCTCCTTCTCAATGTTATGGAATAGTTTCAGTAGAGTGGGTACCAATTCTTTATAGGTCTGGTAGAATTTGTCTGTGATTCTGTTTTGTCTGGGTTTTTTTGTTGTTGTTGGAAGAGTTTTTATTACTGTTTCAATTTCACTACTCATTATCAATCTGTTCAGGGTTTCTATTTCTTCCTGATTCAACTTGGGAGGTCATGTGTATCAAAAATGTATCCATTTCCTCTAGATTTTCTAGTTTGTGTGTGTAGAGGTTTTCACAGTAGTTACAGATGATATTTTGCATTTCTGTGGTATCAGTTGTAATGTGTCCCTTTTCATTTCTAATTGAGCTTATTTGGGTCCTTTCCAAATAGTGCAGGGAAAACTGGATAACCACATGGAGAAGAATGAAACTAGATCCTTATCTTTCATTATATACAAAAATTAACTCAAGATGGATTAAAGACTTAAATATAAGACCTGAAACCATAAAAATTCTAGAAGAAAATGTGGGAAAAAACTCTTCTAGACATTGGCCTATGCAAAGAATTGTAAGACCCTAAAAACAAATATAGCAACAACAAAAATAAATCAGTGGGACTTCATTAAACTAAATGATTTCTCCACTGCAAAGGAAATAATCAACAGAGTAAATAGACAATCTACAGAATGAGAAAAAATATTCATAAACTATACATCCAAAAAGGGTGTAATATCCAGAATCTACAAAAACTCAAACAAATCATCAAGAAAAAAGCAAATAACCCCATCAAAAAGTGGACAAAATACATGAACAGACTCTTCTCAAAAGAAGATAGACAAATGGAAAATGAACACATGAAAAAAATGCTTAATATCACTAATCATTAAGGAAATGCAAATTAAAACCACAATGAAATACTACCTTACCCCTGTCAGAATCTCCATTATTAAAAAGTCAAAAAACAATAGATGATGGTATTGTTGCATTGAAAAGGGAACACTTACACACTGTTGATGGGAATGTAAACTTGTACAAGCGCTTATGGAAAGTAGTATGGAGATTCCTCAAAGAACTAAAAGTAGACCTACCATTTGATCCAACAATCCCTCTAATGAGTATCTACCCAAAGGAAAAGAAGTCATTTTATAAAACTGACACCTAAACCCAAATGTTTATCACAGCACAATTCACAGTTGCAAAGAAATGGAATCAACCTAAGTGCCCATCCAACTGATGAGTGGATACAGAAAATGTGGAATCTATATACCATGGAATGCTACTAAGCTATAAAAAGGAATGAAATAATGTCTTTTGCAGCAACTTGGATGGAACTGGAGACCATTATCTTAAGTGAAGTATCTCAGGAATGGGAAAGAAGATAACACACGTTCTCACTTAAAAGTGGGAGCTAAATGAAGGATATATAATGGTCATAGAGAGCAGTAATGGACATTGGAAAGTAAGAAGGGGGAGGAGGAAAGAGGAGTGAGGGTTAAAAATCTACCTACTGAGAACAATGTATGCTATTCTGGTGATGGATACACTGAAAGCCCTGACTCGCATGCTACAATTTATCCACATAACAAAAAATACTTGTAATCCCTAAATTTTTTGGAATAATAATTTTTAAGAAACCCTTATAAATAGAGCCAGGAAAGACCATGAAGGGAAGGTTCTCGTGCATTAGTGCCTGATAACAAATATCACAAAACACTCTGTAAAAATCATAACCTTGCACAAAGGCCATTGCCACTTTATAAAAAAAATACTTCTACAAGGACATCAGCCCAGCAACTGTCTGTCTAACCTTGGAATGGTGTCATCTCTATTACTGATACTTGTAGCCAAGGATAATTATCTCAAAAAAATTATGTAATCTTCCTCATTTTTCCTTCAGAAACCTTTTATCTTCCTTTATCTCCCTGAATTTGCATATAGTTTACTATCCACATGTATTCCCATTGCAATGCCTATTCCCAAATAAACATCATTTCCTTTGAGAGAGTCTCCCTTTCTGTTATTTAGGTTGACAAGGGTTTGCAAGTAGCAATTTTCTAATTCTGCAATTTCATCTGCATTTATTAACTGGTATGTTTGATAAATAGAATGACCTCTTCTCATACATTGAGGATATTTGGTGACCCTGAAATACAGTTCATACAAGAAAGGAAGGATAAGTGCTTAATTCTTTCCCTTTTATTATTAACTTGCAGACTAGTGATTTGGTACTCTAGCAGCTTTCCATGATATCTAATGAGTTTTATTTTGTCTTGATCTTCATCTCCTTCCCCTTTTTAACTTATGAACTCACTGTCGATTCTTACATATTCATGTGTTTTACTAAATTGCAGACTTTATTCTTTCTGATGCTTACATTTTTCCATCTTTGGTTAGTGGGAGGCTCTTCAAACATGTTTTTGTGTCCTTTGGATGTGATTTCTTCATTGACATGTTATTAAAAGTATGCTATTTAATTTCTAATTACTTGTGTATTTTTCATATTTTATTCTTATTCATTTCTAAATTACTTTCATTGTGATCATAGAACAAACTGTTTAGGATTTCAATATTTTAAATTTACTTTTTACTTATTTTCAAGATGAGATCTCACTATTTTGTCCAGACTGGACTCACTCCCAGGCTCAAGCAATTCTCTTTCTCAGCCTCCTGAATAGCCGGAACTATAGGTGTTTACCACTGTACCCAGCTCCTTTAAATGTATTTAATATTTATTAATTCTTGTTTTAGGGCCCAGAATATGCTCTGTCTTGGTCAATGTTCCATGTGCATTTGTAAAGAATATACTTATGCTCTTGTTAGGAATAGTGTTCCATAAATATCTTTAGGTCAAGATATTTATTATATATTTATATGTTGATACTGTTATTCAATTCTACATTTTTGCTTTATTTGTCTACTTAATCAATTGTTGAGAGAAGGGTATTAAAATCTCCAATTATGACTTCATTTACTTTTCTACTTAATTTTGTCAATTTTTGTTTCACGATTTTTGAAGCTCTAGTATGTGCATGTGCATTTATGATTATTATGTATTGCTGATGAATTGAGCTTTTAATAATTGTGATCTCTGTTTCTGGTAATGGTCTTTATCTTGGAGTCTATTTGAACAAACATTAATATGGCTCTTTAGTCTTCTTATACTTACAATTTATATATGTTTGTCCATCCAATTACTTTCATCCTGATTGTGTATTTATAGTTAAAGTTGTCGCTTGTAGGCAGCATATAGTTGGATATTACTTTTTATTCCATTCTAACAATCTCTTCCTTTTTTGTAATCCTCATTTCCATTTTTTCCTGTTTTATTTTGTTGGTAAGACCTCCAGTACAGATGTTCCTTGACTTATAATGTAGCTATGTCCTGATAAACACATTGTATAATAAGTTGAAAATATTATAAGTCAAAAGTCCATTAAGTACAGCTAACCTACCAAACACCATAGCTTAGCCTAGCCTACCTTAAACATGCTGAGAATACTTACAGTAGCCTACAATCTGGCAAAATCATCTAACACAAAGCCTATTTTATAATAAAGTGCTAAATATATCATGTAATTTATTGACTACTGTACTGAGATACTGTTCTTAGCTTTCCCTACATATATATGTTAAGTTTACCAAATGGTTTTATTTATCTACTAAAACTATCATTTTTTTAGCATTCTTATTTGAATTTATAGTATTAAAAATGTCAGTTTTTTATTATTTGAAATAATTTGTAGATGGACAGAATGACCTCTTACATGAAATTTTGGAAGCACACACATAAAATCATTTGAACCTGGGGCTTTATTTGTTTGATTTTTTGGTGGGCTTTGAGGAGGTCTTTGTTTAATACTTCAATTTATTTAATGGTAGTTAATTTATTATTCAACTTTTCTATTTGCGTTTTAATTTCAAATTAAATTTATCAACTTTATCTAGATTTGCATATTTATTGGTGTATTATTAGTCATAACTTCAACCTGTGCTGTATTTGTAGTTGTTTACATTTATTTCCCTTCTTTTGTGTAATTTAAAAAGGCCTAGCTTATACTGCTCCAAGTGAGGGAAAGGAGATGATCCCAGGATGGAGAACCGCTGGGCCGGGCACTTTTATTCACGTGGTCCTCCATCCCTTTCCATTGCCCATCAGTGCTCCATTTCTGGGACCCTTCCCTGGGCATAGATTTTTTTAAGGAACTGTCTCTCTCAGCTGTAATTATAAATATAAGGGGGATGGGAGGAAGGGTAGATGGGTATTAAAAAGGGTAAAGAGATGAGGATGAGAATGTTCAGGGAGCATCCAGCCTGCCTGTATTACAGTTTTTCATGCTAAGCCCTGCTGAGCTCCTGTGCTGCTACCTGATGCTATTCTCCCCCGTTCTGTTGGTTCTTGGCTGGCTCTGTTTTACTTTTACAAAGAAATGGGCAACAATATCTCAGGGTAGTGTTGTGGAAATAAAATGGACACCATTAGAAAGCTTTTTGCCAGCCTTTCAGCCAGCCTGTCAATGCCTCACAGTCTTCTGCCGTTAGGTTGCTGTTTTGCTCTCAACACCCGTCTCCCTCTTACACCAGGCCCTAACGTCACCTTCTCTCCCTAAAAGCTTCTCATCATTTTGGTGTAAGGTTCTGGGATTCCTCAACTTTTATCTCATTTCTGTGACATCTTCAGAGTTTGGTTTTAGGGGAGGTGGCTTTGTTAATTTGCTATCTTTTCTGGAACAACCCATAGATTGTTAGTAAAACAGAGAATCTATTTACCATGTACTATAATCAATTATTCTCTAATCTTTAAAAACATTGTGATTGTCTTCAGTGCTGGGCATCAAATTTTTTTTTTTTTACTTCATCTCCTGGGCACCTGGTAGGATTGCATTTCCCTGCACCTTTGCTGAAGTTCCATGTAGCCACGTGATTCGCCTTGCACAATAAATGGTGAGTGGCAGTCTGCGTATCATCTCCTGTGGAAGCCCTGGAGTCAGTGGATAATTTGACAGTTTCTCTTTTACTGTTGGCCTGGTGGCCAGCCATGCTCCAGTTCAAGGTCTGGCAAACTTTTTCTTTCGATGATAAAATAATAAATAATTTAGGCATTAAGGCCCTAATATATCTGTTACAACTACTCAATTCTGCCACTGCAGTGAGAAAACAGCCATAGGCAATACATTAATGAATGAGCATGACTGTATTCCAATAATACTCCATTAATAAACACTGAAATTTGAATTTCACACAATTTCTACATGCCACAAGATATTATTCTTTTAAAAACCAGTTTCAACTCCTCAAAAATGTAAAAACCATTCTTAGCTGCTGGGTCATACAATATCAGGCAGCAGTCCAGAGTCAGCGCACAAGCCATAGTGCATTAGTCCCTTTCTAGATGGGGGCTTTTCCAAAAGCCTGATTCCCAGAGGGAGGGTAACACAGAACAAAGCCCCCACTGACCCATAAAGAATATCCAGTGTGCGTAAAAAACGAAAACTTGTTATCTTAAGCCACTAATTTTTAAAAAGATTGCAGCATAATCTAGCCCAATCTAATACACTAATTTTGTTTTGAAATGATAAGGCTGCAATGAATAAACAGAAGACAAAGGTTAATGGAAAGAAAGCGAGAGGGATGCTGAGAAAAGACAGGGAGGGGTTTGGGAGTTTGATCTGAAAGTTAAAGAGCTCATTGCAATTCTGACGGGTCATCCGTTCTTTTCATTTCAACTCCGTATCTTCACATGCCGATCATCTGCCTATTTACACAGTAATGTGTCTTTTACTGTTTCTTGGATGCTGGAATGTTGATTATTTTAAATAGTTAAAAAAAAACAAGAGAAAGTCACGGCAGTATTTTAAAGTGGATCTGAAAACTGCGTCAGAAAGTCAGGAAGGCCAAAATAAGGAGCTCTGTTAAGAGACATTCCATCAACAAAAATATCTCTTCTCTTCCCTGCCATGGCAACTCCAAAATAGTAAAGAATATGTAATATGAAATATCCTTATTTGAACCAGGATGCTGAGAATTGTGCAGCCAACAAATGTCTATTTTGGTGGCAAGAAGGGGCAGATTCTGAAAAGAGATTGTCCCGATTCTGTAGTATTTGTTGAATTTTCCCAATTGTTAGTGGCAGAATTCCAGAGACATTCAGTGTATCCACTTTCAGCTTATAATTGTACATTCATCTTGTGTGTCTTTGTAATTGTTGGAGCCCCAATTCTAACACGGTTGATGTGCATTAAATAATCTTTTTCTTTGGACTTGCCAGAGCAGGAAAGAGAAGAGATGCTGCTGCACTTGTCAGAGCCTCCTGCCCTAGAAATGCTGATGGGCAAACAGTCCTTATTTGATCATTTTTGGGGTGAGGGGAATGAAAATAAGTTGTGTGCAGAGGCTCTAACTCCCTCAGGGCAGCTGAGTGGGAGGGAGAGTCTCTTTGGAAAACGGACAATTTATTCTTACAAAACAATGTAGCCTCTAAGAAGTCAAAAACATTTGGAGAAAGTAGAGAAATGAAAAGCATTATTGTGTGAGGTTCAAACTCTCAAGGAAAAAAAAAAGGTGTTTTATAAAAGTTTCAGAATTTACTCTTTGCCTTGGAAATCCTCTGGGCTACAGTGATATGATTTGTTTAAAATATTGCACTTAAATATTTAAATGTAGCAGGCCCTATGTGTTTAATTTCTTTGTTTAACTGATGCATAGTTTCCCAGCTATGTAGTGACTGGTGTAAAATGTGAGACTGTTCTATATTTATGTGGTTCAACTTTCCAGAATATTTGGATACTGGCCTTAAATATGTACAGTATTATTCCTTTGCAACAATGCTGCCAATGCCCAAATATATTAATATTACATCCCCATAGTCCACTTTCCTGCCATATGGTCAAAAAAGAGAAAAGTAAATTTGTCAAGTCAATTATCAAAAATGCAAGGGCTTCAGAGAATTACAAAGTAAAATTTCCATTCACTATGTAGAAAGGCAGATGCCTGGTAAATCTTTTATTTATTTGTATTTTAAATAATTATACTTTCGGTATTAATACATAAATTTTTGTGCAATGTCATTATATATATAATCTGATGGAATTACAGTCATTTATTAGCATGAAACATAGAGCAAGCAGTAAGAATTCAAAAAATAATTATTTAGCTGTTTTTGTATCAGAAACATTGAGAAAAAAGTTTTTGAAGAAAATAAAAGTAAAATGTTACTCTCCAGTGAATCATTTTACACAGAAATGATTCTGTTGTCTAACAAAGGTTTGGTTATACTGGTGCCCTGTGGTGCCAATACATTGTTCTCAAGCGTAGAGAGGAGAATGTGGATGCCACGCTCTGGGCATGACCTCACTGAATACATGGAACCTCTCCCTGCGGCAGACCTTCTCTGGAGTGAGGTCAGCGACAAGAATTTGGCCTTGAAGAAATCATGAATCGATGTTCAAGCATAGACTCTGAAAGGGCACATTTTCTACTAATCAACCTTTATTAATCCCTAGGAACGTTACACATATTTCAGAAAAAGTGGTTCCCACTCCTGGAAATTGGAGCCCATGGCAAAAGTGAATGAAAGAATAGAAAAACAGCCTGAGAGACAAAAGAAATCTAAGGAGAGTTTATATGGTAAAGCCCATATTGGATTCTATAACATATAATGCTCAAAGTAATCATAATTTTAAATGATGCAGATGTTCGCAAGATCTAAAGCATTTTGCGGTTCTGAGAGTTCTTAGGAAGCTGCACAGACTCTAATAGTTCAGAAATGATATGATGTTTCTGTGTATTCTATAGGAACTCATTAATCTAAAAGATCTGTTCAGCTTCCTGAAACACTTTATCAACCCTAGAAGCATCCATGTAGACTGCTTTTTTTTCTTTTTTGGTTATTGCTCTTAGTCTAATTTTAGAGAAGGCAAGTGTTACAGGCTAAATTGTGTTCCTCCCAAATTCATATGTTGAAGCCCTAAGCTCCGGTACCTCAGAATGTGACTATATTTGGAGATAAAACCTTTAAAGAGGTGATTAAGTCAAAATGAGGCTTCTAGGGTGGGTCCTAATCCAATCTGACTGGTGTTATAAGAAGAGGAAATCTTGAATACAAGGAAACACTAGAATGTGTGTGCACAGAGGCCAGACCAAGTGAGGACACAGCAAGAAGGTGGCTGCCTGCAAGCGAAGGGGAGAGGCCTGGGAAGAAACCAAGCCTGCTGACACCTTGATCTTGGACTTGTGGCCTCTAGAACTGTGAGTAAATAAATTTCTGTTGTTTAAGCCACTCAGCTTGTGGTATTGTGTTATGCCAACTCTAGAAAACTAATGCAAGAGACAATAATGCTTTACCTTTTCCCAAAGGTGAGAGATCATTACTGGGAAGAAACTTAACTGATGACAGGGGAAACCAATGAACTTTTAGATAGGCTTTGTGGTTTGTTTTATGTGGCTTCAAATCCTAGTATTATAGTCTTCATTGAAAATGTTAGGATGAAAAGATCAGGAAACCAAATTTTAAGACCATCCATATAGAAAAAGCATCCACTGCTTTACCACAAATCCAAGAGAAACAAATCGATACTTTTAATCTTAAATATTCGAGTCTTTCTGATAATCTGGTATCCCAAAATGTCACCTAACCTGTACCAACTGTAATATTAAAAATATGTTCTAAAGGAAAATGGACTTTTATTTTATTGAAGGCTGGGTGTGGTGGCTCACACCTGTAATCCTAGCACTCTGAGAGGCTGGGGCGGGAGGATCGCTTGAGTTTGAGACCAGCCTCAGCAAGAGGGAGACCCCGTCTCTACTAAAAATAGAAAGAAATTAGCTGGACAACTAAAAATAGGAAAAAAAATTAGCTGGGTGTGGTGGTGCATGCCTGCAGTCCTAGCTATTTGGGAGGCTGAGGGAGGAGGATCACTTGAGCTCAGGAGTTTGAGTTTGCTGTGAGCTAAGCTGATACCACAGCACTCTAGCCTCAGCAGGGCAACAGAACAAGACTCTGTCTCAAAAAAAAAAAAGACATTATTTTACTAAAAAACATTAAATATATTTGTATATTTCAGCAACATGGAGCTATAGCTATTATTAAATATTTGCATTTCAAAGGTACATGAAGGAAAACATGCAGAAGTTAAGAAAGTTTCCTTTGGTTACACAGGTCAAAATCTGCAACAAGATGAAGATTTTTACTTTTTTAAGATTTATTTTTGAAGATGTGTGGCAAAAGGAAACCCAGTTAAGGCATCTTGCTACATACAAGGTGGAGTCAGAACGTGGGGCATATCTGGAACAGGCCTGGGGAGATTAGGATGGCCTTGCTCAAAGCTTTTGGGTGTAGGCTGGGTTGTCAAAAGCCAGAGGATTGTTCTAACTGGAATTAAGGTCAAACACACACACCAAATCCATGCTTCTAATCCGCATGCATACCAAAAGTCTAGAAGTCAATGGGATGGTCCCACAATAAAACAAAGTTTAATTAGCCGAGCCGTTAAATCTAGGAGTTGAGTGGAAGGAAAAATGCCCCAAAGTAATCACAGTTCATAAATGAATGAATTTAAAAAGCTGAATCATAACAGTATCAATTCACAATCACATGCGTAAAAAATATAACCTGTATAATCTTTCTGTGATTGAAATCAATCCATTGTGTGAACTTGTTACATAGAGTGGCTGAAATATTATCTCAGTTAATTCAGGGTTTCACCATCCCTTTCCCCAAACCTGTGGCCAATTTCAAGCATTGTTTATATAGTTTCATAGTATCACTGTTTATATAGTGTGAGGGGATCTGAGGTTTTACGTCTGAGCTGGGTTGTTTTGACTAATTCATCCAGGAATGTTCTGAGATAGACATTTTCTATCTGGTCCTGTTTATCAGTCCTTACAGGTTGCTCCTGAACTATGTCTTGGTCTTGGGAAATGTTTGATTGTTAGTCCTCCCACTAGGGGCCATCGGGTCTCCATGAGCTGTCTTACCCTCTCTCTGCTTATACATTCCCCGCAACCAGCCAGTATTACTCCAGTGGTCCTGGCATTA
This sequence comes from Lepilemur ruficaudatus, assembly GCA_963574885.1. Lineage (NCBI taxonomy): Eukaryota > Metazoa > Chordata > Mammalia > Primates > Lepilemuridae > Lepilemur > Lepilemur ruficaudatus. The sequence goes on along the minus strand of CAUYRT010027892.1, from coordinate 12,614 downwards.
TGAAGCCCTAGAAGCTCAGAACCTCCCTGTTTTCTTGGGTATTATCTGAGAACAGGGACTCCATCTCTGGCATTCTCCATTTCTCCTACTCTCCTACCCCAAACCCTGGATTTGGTTTTGAATAATGTCAGGGCATAGGACTGCCCTAGAGACCCAGAGTCCAAGTCCTTTGCTTGCATTTTCTGTGTTTCTTTTCTTCCATTACCATTCTGAAATATGGTTTCCAATGAGAGTCATAAATACTGCCTCTAACTGATAATATGAGCTCACAAAGATATTATTAATAGCATATATTTACACCCTGAATTATTTTCTCCCAGCTTTATTAAGGTATGGGGGTCAGATAAAAATTGTATAAATTTAAGGTATATAACACGATGTTGTGAAATGATTACTACAATCAAGCTAATTAACATACCCATCATCTCACATAGTTACCTTTTCTTTTGTGGAGAACACTTAAGATCGACTCCTAACAAATTTCAAGTATACAATGCATTAATATTAACTACAGTCACCATGCTATACATTAGACTTCCCTAATTTATTCATCTTATAATTGAAAGTTTGTGTCCTTTGACCAATATCTCCCCATTTCCCCCACCCACCAGGCCCTGGTAACTACTCATTTACTTTCTGTTTCTAGGAGTCCAACTTTTTTAGATTCTACATGTAAGTGTGATCAGGCAGTATTTGTCTTTCTGCATCTGGCTTATTTCACTTGGCATAATGTTCATAATGTCCTCCAGGTTCATCCATGTTGTCACAAATGGCAGGATTGTCTTCTTTTTAAAAGCTGAATAATATTCCATATATTTTATGTGTGTGTATATATATATCCTTTATATATTCTATATATATATATGCTATTTTCTTTATTCAACCTTCAATGGACACAGGTTATTTCCATATCTTACCTATTGTAAATAATGCTGCAGTGAATATGAGAATGCAGATGTCTCTTTGAAATAGTGGTTTTATTTCCTTTGGATACAAGCCCAGAAGTGGGATTCCTGGATCATATGGTACTTATATTTTTAATTTTTTGAGGAATATCCATGCTATTTTCAATAATAGCTATACCAATTTATATTCCCACTAATAGTATATACACTGTTCCCTTTTCTCTGTATCCTTGCCAACATTTGTTACCTTTTGTCTTTTTATAATAGCCATCCTAACAGATATGAGAAAATATCTCAATATGGTTTGATTTACATTTTGCTGATGATCAGGGATATTGAGCATCTTTTCATATACCTGTTAGCCATTTGCATGTCTTTTTCAGAAAGATATCTATTCAACCTTTCCAGTCTTTCACCCACTTTTAAAATTGGGTTGTTCATTTTTGCTATTGAATTATATGATTTCCTCGTATATTTTGGATATTAGCCTCCTCTCAGATATACGATTTGCAAATATTTTAGCCTGCACTGTATATTGGCTTTTCATTTTGTTTATTGTTTGCTGTGCAGAAAGTTCTTAGTTTGATATAGTCCTACTTGTTCATTTTTGCCTTTGTTGCCTATGCTTTTGGTGTCCTATCCAAAAAATCATTGCCAAGATCCATTCAAAGGGCTTTTCCTCTATGTATTCATCTAGGAGTTTTATGGCTTCACATCTTACATTTAAGTCTTTAATCCATTTTGAGTTGATTTTTGTGTATAGGGTAAGATAAGGGTCTGATTTTATTCTTTTGCATGTGGATATCCAGTTTTCCCAATACCATTTATTGAAGAGATTATCCTTTTCCCCTTGTGCATTCTTGGCACATTTGTTTAACATTAGCTAATCATATATACATGGGCTTATTTTTGGGCTCTTAATTCTGTACAATTGGTCTATGTGCCTATTTTTAGGCCAGTTCTATACTGTTATGATTACTATGGTGTTACAACATAATTTGAAATCAGGAAGCGTGATGCCTCCAGCTTTGTTTTTTTTTTGGTCAAGATTTTACCTACTTAAGGGCTTTTGTGGTTCCATATGAATTTCAGGATGGTTTTTTCTATTTTTGTAAAAAATGCTATTAGAATTTTGATAGGGATTACATTGAATTTCTAGATTGCTTTGGGCTGTGTGAATATTTTGACAATATTAGTTTTTCCAAACCAAGAACACAGAATTTCTTTCCACTTACTTGTGTCATCTTTCTTTCATTATGTTTTATAGTTTTTAGTGTATATTCTTTTCAGATCCTTGCTTAAATATATCCTAAGAAAATTTATTCTTTTTGATGCTTTTGTAAATGAGATTTTCTTAATTCCTTTTTTGCATAATTTGTTGTTAATGTATAGAAATACTACTGATTTTTGTATATTAATTTTGTGTCCTACAACTTTGCTGAATTTGTTTATTAGTTATAACAATTTTTTGGTGAAGTCTTTAGGCTTTTCTGTTAGAACTAATAAATGAATTCAGTTAAGTCGCAGGATGTCATCTACAAATAAAGACAATTTTACTTCTTCCTTTCAGATTTGGATACCTTTTATTTCTTTTTCTTGCCCAACTTTTTCTGGCTAGGACTTATACCAGTACTATGTTGAATAGAAGTGGTGAGAGTGGGCATCCTCGTCCTGATCTTAGAGGAAAAGCTTTTAGTTTTTCAGTTTTGAGTATTGTGGGTTTGTCATATGTGGCCTCTGTTATGTTGTGTTATAGTCCTTCTATATTGTCTTAGTCTCTTTGCGATGCCATCATGAAATACCATAAATTGGGTAGCTTATACACAATAGAAATTTACTTCTTACGGTTCTCAAGGGGGGAAGTCCAAGATAAAGGTACTGGCAGATTTAGTATCTGAGGAGGGTTTGCTTTTTGGTTCATAGATGGCATCTTCTTACTGTGTCCTAACACGGTAAAAGGAACAAAAGATCTCTCTGGGCTCTCTTTGATAAAGGCACTGATCTCATTCATAAGGGCTCTGCCTTCATGACCTAATCATATCCCAAAGACCTCATCTCCTAATACTATAGCCTTTGGGATTAGGATTTCAGGGCATAAATTTTGGGGAGACACAATCATTCAAATCATAGCATATACTTAATTTGTTGAGGATTTTTTTAATTATGAAAAGATGTTGTATTTTATCAAATACTTTTTCTGCATCTTTTGAGATGGTCATATGACTTTTGTCTTTTATTTCTTTAATGTGGTATATTATACTTATTGATTTCATGTGTTGAAAAATCCTTGCATCCATCCCATGAATAAATCCAACTTGAACATGATATATGATCCTTTTAATGTGCTGTTGAATTTGTATTTTGTTGAGAATTTTTGCATCTGTGCTCACCAGGGATATTGGCCTATAATTTTCTTTTCTTGTAGTGTCCGTATGTGTCTTTGGTATCCAGATAATGCTGGCTTTGTAAAATTAATTTGGAAGTATGCCCTTCTCTTCAATTTTTTGCAAGAGTTTGAGAAGGATTGGTATTAGTTCTTCTTTAAATATTTGGTAGACTTCAACAGCGAAGTCATCAGATCCTGGGGTTTTCTTTGATGGGAAACTTTTTACAACTGATTTAATCTCCTTGCTCTTTATTGGTCTGTTCAGATCTTCTTTTTCTTCATGATTCAGTATTGGTAGGCTGTATGCATGTATACAGGAATTTATCCATTTCTTCTAGGTTATCCAGTTCATTTGCATATTTGTTCATAGTATTCTCTTTGTATCTCTGTGATATCAGTTGTAATGTCTCCTCTTTTATATCTGATTTTATTATTTGAGTCTCTTTTTTTCTTAGTCTAGCTAAAGGTTTGTTGATTTTGTTTATTCAAAAAAACAACAGTTTCATTTATCTTTTCTATTGTTTTTCTAGTCTCTGTTTTATTTATTTGTGCTCTGACCTTTGTTATTTATCCCCTTCTGCTAACTTTGGACTCAGTTTGTTCTTCTTTTTCTGGTATATTGTGTAAAATTAAGTTATTTATTTGAGATCTTTCTTTTTTCTTAATGTATATCTTTACTACTATAAATTTTCCTCTTAGAATCACTTTTGCTGCATCTCATAAGTTTTGGTACACTGCGTTTCCATTTTCATTTGCCTCAAGGTATTTTTTATTTCCTTTTTGATTTCTTCCTAGACCTATTGTTTGTTCAGGAGCATGTTGTTTAATTTCTACATATCAGTTCAAAATTCCTAATCCAAAAATCAGAAATCTGAATGCTCCAAAATTTGAAACTTTTTGCATGCCATCATAATGCTTAAAGAAAATGCTAAATGGAGCATTTTGGACCTCATATTTTTGGACTAGGGATGCTGAACTGGAAAGTATAAAGTAAATGTTCCAAAATCAGAAAAAATCTGAAATTTGAAACACTTCTGGTCCTAAGCATTTTGAATAAAGAATACTCAACCCATATTTGTGAATTTTCTAATTTTCCTCCTATTATTGGTTTCTAATTTTGTACCACTGTGTTCAGGAAAAATACTTGATATGATTTCAATCTTCTTAAATTGTGTTAATTCTTGTTTTGTGGCTTAACATATGATCTATCCTTGAGAATTTACTGTGTGTGCTTGAGAAGAATGTATACTCTGCTGTTGTTAGATTAAATGTCCTATATATGTCTTTAGATCCATTTTGTCTAAAGTCTAGTTCAACTCCAATGTTTCCTCACCAATTTTCTGTCTGGGTGATCTATTCTTTGTTGAAAATGGGGTATTGAAGTTCCCTATTATGATTATATTGCCATTTCTCCCTTCATATCTGTTAATATTAGCTTTACATACTTAGAGGCTCTGATGGTTGGTGCTTATATATTAACAAGTTTTATATCCCTTGATTAATTGAAAATTTTGTCATTATATAATGACTTTTTTTCTTGTTACAGTTTTTGACTTTAAGTCTATTTTTTAAAATGTAAATATAGTTATCCCTTCTCTCTTTTTGTTTCCATTTGCATGGAATATCTTTTTTTTATCCCTTTCCTTTTAGCCTGTATGTTTCTTAAAATTTAAAGTGAATTTCTTGTAGACAGCATATAGTTGGGTCTTGTTTTTTTAATCCACTCCATCACTCTGTCTTTTGATTGGAGAATTTAATCCCTTCATAATCAAAGTAATTATTGATATATAAGGACTTACTGTTAATATTTTGCTAATTACTTTCTGGCTATTCTGTAGTTTGTTCCTTTCTTTATCTCTTGCTGTCTTCCTTTATGGTTTGATTTTTTTTATAGTGATATGCTTTGAATCCTTTCTCTTTATCTTTTGTATGTCTACCATAGGCTTTTGCTTTGTGGTTACCATGAGGCTTACATAAAACATCTTATAGTTATATGTCTACTTCAAGGTGATAGGAACTAAACCTTGACTACATACAAAAACTTGACACTTTTGTTCCCCCCACCACATTTTATGTTTTTGATATAACATTTTACATTTTTAATATAGTATATCTATTACCAAATTATTTTAGCTATATTTTAGTATATGTGCTGCTGAAGTGAGCAGATATTTTAGCTATATTTTTAATACTTTTGTCTTTTAACTATTATACTAGAGTTAAAAGTAATTTACATATCACTATTACAGTATTAGAATATTCTGAATTTGACTATGCATTTAATTTGCCAGTGAGTTTTATACTTTCATAAGTTTTCATGTTACTAATTGGCCTCCTTTCATTTCAGCTTGAAAAACTTACTTTAGCATTTCTTGTAAGGCAGATCTAGTAGTGAGGAACTTCCTCAGCTTTTGTTTTTCTGGTAAAGTCTTTGTCTGTTCATAATTTCTGAAGGACAGCTTTGCTAGAGAAAGTATTTTTAGTTGGCAGGGTTTTTTGTTGTTGTTCTTAGCACATATCATATGACTCTCTTCTGGCCTGAAATGTTTTTGCTAAGAAATCTGCTGACAGCTTATGGATATTCCCTTGTATGATTCACTTTTACTACTTTCAAATTTCTCTGTCTGATTTTTGACTGTTTGATGATAACGTGTCTTGGTGAAGTTCTCTTTGGGTTGAACCTGCTTGGGAACTTTTGAGCTTCATGGACCTGGATGTCTACATGTTTCCTTTTCTCTTTCTCTTCTTCTGATACTCCAATAATGCATATATTTCTTCTCTTAATGGTGTCCCATAAATTCCATAGACTTTGGTCATTTCTTTTCATTATTTTTTTCTCTTCTGACCATATAATTTCAGCAGACCTGTCTTCACTTTCACAGTTTTTTTCCTTCTGCTCAATCACATCTGCCACTGATGCTTTCTATTGCATTTTTCATTTCATTCATGTATTATTCAGCCCCAGATTTGTTTGGTTCTTTTTTTTAATGACTTTTATCTTTTTGTTGAACTTCTTATTTTTTCATGCATTGTCTTTATTATTGAGTTGTTTAACTGTTCTCTTAAAGCTTGTTGAACTTCTTTAAGACAATTATTTTGAATTCTTTTTTAGGCACTTTGTAGATCTCTGTTTCTTTGCTATCAGTTTGTTAGTTTTCTTTGGTGGTGTCATGTTTGCCAGATTCTTCATGATCCATGTAGTCTTGCATTAATGTATGTGCATTTGAAGGAACACATACCTCTTTCTGTCTTTACAGATTGGTTTCAGTGGTTAAAGACCTTATCCCGCCTAGTCCTTGGACTGATGGGCTGCTTCCAGACTCACAGTTGCTTGGTGCTAGAGCCAGTTCACATGGCTGTTGCCAGGTCTGCAGTTGGGTCCATGGCTGGCAAGCTTGTTATCAGAGGTGTGAGCATGGGTCATTCCTGATAAATCCCCAATGGAACAAAATTGCCTCTGATACTATGGTTGAGCAGGGTTGGAATCAGGTCATGGGGCTGCTTTGGGTCTGCAGTTCATTTTACAGACAGTGGGCCTATTATTAGGTCTGTGGTGTATGTGGGTCTCACTGGGTCCCTGAGTAGATGTCTGGGTGGGCAGGACTGCCTCTGGGACTATGATAGTGTGGGGCTGAAGCCAGGTCACAGGGCTGCTTCAGGATCTGCAACTGGGACAGAGGTGAGCATGCCCCTGGAGCACGGCAGAATGGAGTAGGAACTGAGCCTTAGAACCACTTCAGGATCCACAGCTAGGACTGAGGTCAGTGGGCCTGCTACCAGGGCATATACTGACACTGCTAGATCCCTGAGCAGGCAGAACTGAGAGAAGGGCTAGAGTAAGGTTACAGAGCTGCTTCAGGATCTACAGTCAGCTCCATGGCTGATGGGCCTTTTATTGGGTACATGGACAGGTATGGCTCTCTCTGGGTCCCTGTGTAAACAGAATTGATTCTGGACTGGTGGTAGAATGGGGCTGGAGAAGGATCACAGGGCCACTTCAAGATCTGTAGTTGGGTCCACAAATAGCAGGCCTATTACTGGGGGCATGGATAGGGATGGCTGCATTCCTTTGGCAGATAGTGCTGGTTGCAGGACCATGGCTAAGGAGGGCTCTAGGTGAGGCCCTAGGAGGATGGGGCTGTTTCTGGGTTTGAAGTTGGCACACTAGTCAGTGAGCCTGCCTTGGGCATGGGCCTGCATTCTCAAAACAGCCCTCCTTGTTCTTGAGCTGTACCAGGGTTATGCAGTCTCCTACCTGAGTCCCAAAGCTCCCCAGAAGGTGCTTTTGTACATTGATGCCTACCAAATTATTGTTGTTGTGGAGGGATATCAATGAGGGACCTCTTATCCCACTATCTTGCTGACATCCTTTCCTGAGCTCTTTATTTATCTGCTTTTGAAGTTCCAAAGCCCAGGTCCTGGAAATTCAAAAGTAAAAAATTTTGACATCTTTGTTCTTTGTTCTAAACTGCCTAAAATGCTGCCTAAATGGGAGAATGGGTCATATATGAATAGAGAAAAATGAGAAAGAAAGAAAGAAACCAACCAACCAAAAAACCCCAAACACATAAAATTAGTGTGTATAACAAAACTAGAAGAGTACATAGCATTGAAACTTAACTGCTAACTCAAGTTCATAAGCCAAAAGCTGGTTGTCAAAGAGAGGAAGATAATAAAAAAAAACTAGACAGGTTGTTATCTATGTATCTGCCTTTTAAAAGCATGAGCTTAGAAAGGTTTAAACAGGCATGAATTGAAAATGAGGTATAATCATCATTGGCAGTGAGGGAGGATCAGAAGCAGGTCTAGAAGAATTTTAAAGGCTTGTTAAAGGTAATGAGCTTAAAGGCAATAACTTCTTGTCTCTGGTTTATTTTTGGGCCCTGTAGTCATGGGCGAGGGGCAAGTTCCAAGCGGTTAAAGGTAGGGAATGGACAGAAGTTCTGGCTACCAAATCAATCTAGAAATGTCAAGTGGGGTCTAGCGGATCCAGATATGATCTATAACAGTACTTGAAAGAGGTTCATTCTTTTAAACTCAGAACTTTATAATGACAATATAATGAATTAAAATAAATGAAACCACACTGAAGAATAGACTATGTACAGTTTACATAGGCTAAGAATGGTATAGTATAGTGGTCATAAACATGGACCCTAAAGTCCCATAGCATGAGCTAGAAACTTGGCTTTATCACTCACTAATTTTTCACCTTGAGGAAATTGCTTTGTCTCCTAGATTTTCTGTTTCTTTATCTGCAAAAATGGGAACAATAATAGTGGCCACCCAAGAGGGTTATCGTTAGGATTCAAAGTTCGAATGCATAAATTTGCTTAAAATATTCCAGTAAGTCCTAAATAAAATGTAGCTACAATAACATTATTGTATTACCATCATCATTATTAAGTGACATACTATGTATTCACAGCATTAACTTCCAACCTTTCCTGCTAGAATACAGGCCAATCTTTATAAAGGTGTCACTAAGTGAAATGCATTGATTTTTCTTCTTTTTCCTTTCTAAGTCTATTCTCCTGATTCTCTTGTCATTCACTGACTCTCCTCTGTGTTTTGTGTCAATTCACCTTCCATTCTTGTTTGTATCTGAATAGTTACTTGGCATTGTTAGAAACATCCCCGGCTCCTTCCCACTTACAGAGGATTATCTATCAGTCTTTCCATCAGTACCTGCTTAGATTTTTTTCTTTTCAATTGTAGTCAGCATCGATTGTATTTCTGCAGCTCTCTTCCTATTTAGGATCATCAGCATCTGTGCAATTGTTGAAACTTATAGAAGTTAGAGCTTCTTCATTCAGCAGTGTTTATTGAGCTCCTCACATATGCCAAGCACTGTGCCAGGCACTTACAGCACAGGGTTCCTGTCCTCATGCAGCTTTCAGAATAGACAGGCTCTGTAAAATGCCTGTTGCACTCTCCTTTCTCCAGGGATGGCTGAGGTGCATTTCTCCTTACCCAGTCTTCTTGTTCTGCATGTCCTCTGATACATTGATGAGGTGGGAGAGAGTTTCAGACTCTGTTTTAACATCAAAGTAGGATCAAGAGATGTCTACTGTTTCCCCTACTGCGCAGAACTCAATCATCCCGTTATTCTTGCTGCTGTGTTGCAACATTGTTTCTTTGGCTCTAGCAGCAGAAGCCCCTGTGAAGGACAAAGACTTCTTGCTTTTTTATCATTTCTTGTACATTTTTTTGTGAGGGCTTTAATGGGAGACTGGTCTTTCTAAGTCTGTGTACACTGTATTTAAAAATGAGTTATATTGAACTATATGGACTTGGTATTAAAATATATGGACTTGGAATAGCAGAGAGTTTATTTGGGAATCAGATAGTCTGGGCTTACAACCCAGACTCTTCAGCTTGTTAGCTGTGTGTCTGTGGGTAGCATCATTCTACACAGTTCTCAGACTCGTATTTTCTCACCTGTAAGAAGGACCAATAGCTCTCACTTTGAATGGCTGCTGTAAGAAAAGAGCTAATGACTGTAAAGACCTTGGTGCAGCATTTCAAATTTCGCTCTCAAAAATGGAAACTTATATTGCATTGTGCAATTGATCCCGTGATTTAGTTTCTGTTGCTATAAAAGTCTATCAACATTTATTGACTACATGCCATACAATTTTGGGGCATGATTCAAAGATTAAGAGAAAACATCCAGATGGCACTATCTTTTGGGTCAGGGAAAGCTGAGGTGGAAAAGGAAAAAAAAAACAGGAAAAAGTGAAGAGAGTAAGAGAGACCATAGTCAGGCTTTTTTTTTTTTTTTTTTTTTTGTGGTTGTAAGACATAAAAGCCCAGTCAAGCTAGCTTAAACCAAGGTGAGTTTATTATACGGATTCTGAGCTATCATACAGGATTCAGGGTCAGAAGATGAATCTGTACTTCCTGAAAAAATAGAAAGTTGTCAGAAATTAAGAAAGATTTGTTTTCTTTTGTCTTGGTCTTGTTTTTGTTTTCTCGTCACATGGCTTTGTGTATCTGCTTGTTTCTAAATGTCTGTTATTTTGCCTTCTCTCTGAATTCTGGTTCTTTCTGTTTCCTCATTAGCAGATTACACCCAAATGGCAGCCCTAGCTCCTGACAGGACCGTATCTTTTTAGCTCCTGCTGATTCTCAGTTCTGGGACTCTTAGTTCAAGTGCTTAAGTGAGTGGATTTGAGGGGACAAGCACAAGGGTCAGATGTCCACCTTGGATCCCATTAGTTTAGCCAAGGAGGAATGAAGTCATGTGATATAAATAGCCGGGATTAGAGGGAGAAGTGGCAGCTCTCAGAGAAGAGGGCATGAGCTGGGCCGGCACCCTAAAATGTGCTGATGACAAGCGATAAGCTGAAACCCAGAACGGTTTGAATTCAGTGTGGAGTGTGGTTGCTGAGGAACAGTTTGGAGAAACGGCTTAAGGCAAAGGTCCTGTGTGCGTGTGTGCGTGTGTGTGTGTGTGTGTGTATGAGAGAGCACAGAATTCCCATTCTTATGAGGCCTAAATGGGAAGGAAACTAATCTTCCAGATACTAAAAATGGATCTAAGAATAGTATCTCGTCCTCAGCTGGAGGATGGAAATTGTTTGGAGTATCCAGAAAACTGGACCCTGGAGGACACGACCCGGAAGAGAAGGGGTGTGTTTGTTTGTGTGTGTGTGTGTGTGTGTGTGTGTGTGTGTGTGTGTGAGAGAGAGAGAGAGAGAGAGAGAGAGAGAGAGAGAGAAGCACTCTTGTTAACAATTTCTAACATGCACATGTGCCTAGAGTGACATTCCTGTACCTCTAAGAGGCCCAGTTCATTCCAACCCTTCAAACTTTTATGTGAAGTACAAATAAACAATAAAAAAGAGAAAGTTAATAGAAATACAGCAATGACAGAAGGAGAGAGACACAGAGGGAGGGAGGGAGAGAGAGGATATTAACTGTTCAGTACATTAAACTTAGACTAAGCTAAGAACTGGGAAACTATTTTAGATACGTTAACCTTTAAAAACTTACATCCAGAAATTCCCATCCAATACAGCAAGTCAGCTGTGTCCTTTGATTGTGTGTGTGTGTTGGCCGGAAATGGGAAGGGGAGAAAGAGTTACTCCCAGAGAAGAGCTGGAAGGGAAAGGTTTGGGTCCAGGCATTCAGTTTTTTCCTGAAAAATTTTTCTTTTCTTTTTTTGATTTTTTATTCTTTGTTGGATGGTTACAAAGGTTCACTCAAGCTCTAAGTGAGTTGAGTATCAAAATCTAATACACATTTCCAAGCAGAATTAAAAAATATATATATAGTCATCACATGAAATTATTAGCTGTGATCATTCCTGGGGAGTAGGATTGAAGGGGTAGGAAAGTTAGGAAGAGGGATATTACTTTTTATTTTATAATCCTTTATAGTGTCTGACTTTAAAAAACAATTAAACAGTATATTAACTTTATGAGAAAACAAAGATAGCATCTATGTTAAAAATTCACAAAAATACCTTAATACTAATAATACCTAATATTTCCAGCTTGGTTAAGGTAGTAGGTTTTTGTGTAGGTTTTTTTTTTTTGAAAAAATATCTGAAGTTTGCTGCCTTCAGAAGCAACATTTTAACTATTTTGAGTGATGATCTCTTTGAGGTACATCCTGCTCCTTTGTCTTCTCAAAAAGAAAATATATTTTTTCATATGTTTGTTGGCCATTAGTCTGTCTTCTTTTGAAAAGTTTCTGTTCATGTCCTTTGCCTACTTTTTAATGGGGTTGTTTGATTTTTTTCTTACTGATTTTCCTGAGTCCTATATAAATTCTAGTTATCAGCCCTTTATAAGATGTGTAGCATGCAAATATTTTCTCCCATTCTGTAGCTTTTCTGTTTGCTCTTGTAATAGTTTCCTTGGCTGTGCAGAAGCTTTTTAATTTGATCAGGTCCCATTTACTTGGGTGGGAGAGGGAGGAGGAGATGGGTATATTCACACCTAATGGGTGCGGGGTGCACCCTCTGGGGGATGGACATGCTTGAAGCTCTGACTCAGGTAGAGCAAAGGCAATATATGTAGCCTAAACATTTGTACCCCCATAATATGCTGAAATAAAAAAAATATATAATAAAAAAGAAAATATATTGATGATTCAGAAATATGTTGATCAGAGTGTGGAGAAACTTAGAGAAAAGGCTACAAAGTTCAGTACCTTAAATTTTTTTTTTTTTTTTGAGACAGAGTCTCACTGTGTTGCCCGGGCTAGAGCGCCATGGCGTCAGCCTAGCTCACAGCAACCTCACACTCCTGGGCTCAAGCGATCCTTCTGCCTCAGCCTCCCGAGTAGCTGGGACTACAGGCATGCGCCACCAT